>QNTS01000460.1:60267-154623 GCA_003317085.1 Hucho hucho
TGACCAAATACTTATTTTCCACCATAATTTGCAAATAAATTCATTAAAAATCCTACACTGTGATTTTCTGGATTTTTTTTCCTCATTTTGTCTGTCATAGTTGAAGTGTACCTATGATGAAAATTACAGGCCTCTCTCATCTTTTTAAGTGAGAGAACTTGCACAATTGGTGGCTGACTAAATACTTTTTTGCCCCACTGTATATTGATGAATGTTTTATAATTCTACTTTTGGATTTTGAATTTGGTGCCTTACATTTCTCCGGGTAGTGTCGGGATTGGGGCGCTAGGCACACCTGTTAATTGAAATGCATTTCATGTGACTACCTCGTGAAGAGAGAATGCCAAGAGTATGCAAAGCTTTCATCAAGGAAAAGGGTGGCTACTTTGAAGAATCTCAAATATATAAAATATATTTTGATATGTTCAACACTTTTTTGGTTAATACATGATTCCATGTGTGTTATTTAAGGTTTGTATCACAACTAAAGTGACCAAATAACTCCAAATGTACAGTGCCATGAAAAAGTATTTGCCACCTTTCTCTATTTTTGCATATTTTTTTATGCTGAATGTTATCAGATCTTCAACCAAAACCTCATATTAGATAAAGGGAACCTGAGTTAACAAATAACAACGTATACTTATTTTATTTAATTAACAAAGTTATGCAACATCAAATTCCCCTGTGTGAGAAAGTAATTGTCCCCTTATAGTCAATAACTGGTTTTGCCACCTTTAGCTGCAATGACTGCAACCAAATGCTTCCTGTAGTTGTTGATCAGTCTTTCACGTAGCTGTGGAGGAATTTTGGCTCACTCTTGCATGCAGAACTGCTTTAACTCAGCGACATTTGTGGGTTTTCAAGCATGAACTGCCGTTTTCAAGTCGTGCCACAACATCTCAATTGGGATTAGGTCTGGATTTTGACTAGGCCATTCCAAATCATCTTCAAATATGTTGCATTTTAGCCATTTTCATGTACAGTCGTGGCCAAAAGTTTTGAGAATGACACAAATATTAATTTCCACAAAGTTTGCTGCTTCAGTGTCTTTAGATATTTTTGTCAGATGTTACGTAAGTATAATTACAAGCATTTCATACGTGTCAAAGGCTTTTATTGACAATTACATGAAGTTGATGCAAAGAGTCAATATTTGCTGTGTTGACCCTTCTTTTTCAAGACCTCTGCAATCCACCCTGGCATGCTGTCAATTAACTTCTGGGCCACATCCTGACTGATGGCAGCCCATTCTTGCATAATCAATGCTTGGAGTTTGTCAGAATGTGTGGGTTTTTGTTTGTCCACCCGCCTCTTGAGGATTGACCACAAGTTCTCAATGGGATTAAGGTATGGGGAGTTTCCTGGCCATGGACCCAAAATATCGATGTTTTGTTCCCCGAGCCACTTAGTTATCACTTTTGCTTTATGGCAAGGTGCTCCATCATGCTGGAAACGGCATTGTTCGTCACCAAACTGTTCCTGGATGGTTGGGAGAAGTTGCTCTCGGAGGATATGTTGGTACCTTTCTTTATTCATGGCTGTGTTCATGGCATAATTGTGAGTGAGCCCACTCCCTTGGCTGAGAAACAACCCCACGCATGAATGGTCTCAGGATGCTTTACTGTTGGCATGATACAGGACTGATGGTAGCGCTCACCTTGTCTTCTCCAGACAAGTTTTTTTCCGGATGCCCCAAACAATCGGAAAGGGGATTCCCCCAGTCCTCAGCAGTCCAATCCCTGTATCTTTTGCAGAATATCAGTCTGTCCCTGATGTTTTTCCTGGAGAGTGGCTTCTTTGGCTGCCCTTCTTGACACCAGGCCATCCTCCAAAAGTCTTCGCCTCACTGTGCGTGCAGATGCACTCACACCTGCCTGCTGACATTCCTGAGAAAGCTCTGTACTGGTGGTGCCCCGATCCCGCAGCTGAATCAATTTTAGGAGACAGTCCTGGCGCTTGCTAGACTTTCTTGGGCGCCCTGAAGCCTTCTTCACAACAATTGAACCGCTCTCCTTGAAGCTCTTGATGATCCGATAAATGGTTGATTTAGGTGCAATCTTATTGGCAGCAATATCCTTGCCTGTGAAGCCCTTTTTGTGCAAAGCAATGATGACGGCACGTGTTTCCTTGCAGGTAACCACGGTTGACAGAGGAAGAACAATGATTCCAAGCACCACCCTCCTTTTGAAGCTTCCAGTCTGTTATTTGAACTCAATCAGCATGACAGAGTGATCTCCAGCCTTGTCCTCGTCAACACTCACACCTGTGTTAACGAGAGAATCACTGACATGATGTCAGCTGGTCCTTTTGTGGCAGGGCTGAAGTGCAGTGGAAATGTTTTTTGGGGGTTCATTTCATTTGCATGGCAAAGAGGGACTTTGCAATTAATTGCAATTCATCTGATCACTCTTCATGACATTCTGGAGTATATGCAAATTGCCATCATACAAACTGAGGCAGCAGACTTTGTGAAAATGTATATTTGTGTCATTCTCAAAACTTTTTACACAACTGTAGACTTGATTTGTGTGTTTTGGATCTTTGTCTTGCTGCATGACCCAGCTGCGCTTCAGCTTTAGCTCACAAACGTTATGGCCTGACATTGTCCTGTAGAATTCTCTGATACAGAGCAGAATTCATGGTTCCTTCTATTAAGGCAAGTCGTCCAGGTCCTGAGGCAACAAAGCATCCCCAATCCATCACACTACCACCAACATGCTTGACCGTTGGTATAAGGTTCTTACTGTGGAATGCAGTGTTTGATTTTCGTCAGGCATAATGGGACCCATGTCATCCAAAAAGTTATACTTTGACTCATTTGTCCATGGAATAATGTTCTAAGAGTCTTGATGATCATCCATGTGCTTCTTGGCAAATTTGAGTCAACGTTTTGGATGAGATGGGTCCCATTTATGTCTGGCAAAAACCAAACACTGCATTTCACAGTAAGAATCTTATACCAACGGTCAAGCATGTTGGTGGTAGTGTGATGGATTGGGGATGCTCCACAGCGTTGAGACTGATCAAGAACTACAGGAACCATTTGGTTGCAGTCGTTGCAGCTTAAGGTGGCTCAACCAGTTATTGAGTGTAAGGAGGCAATTACTTTTTCACACAGGGGAATTGGATGTTGCATAACTTTGTTAATTAAATAAAGAAAATAAGTATAATTTTGGTTTTGTTATTTGTAAACTTAGGTTCACTTTATCTAATATTAGGTTTTGGTTGAAGATCTGATAAAATTCAGTATAAAAAATATGCAAAAAATGCAGAAAATCAGAAAGGGTGCAAATACTTTTTCACGGCACTGTAGCCTATAGGCCTAGGACCCCTGCAACACAGTTAGAGAGCACATAGCCTACAGAGCCGTGTGAAACGTGTTCTTCTAAGCCCAGTCATTGCGCAATCGCATTTGTAAATAGAGTTTTGTCTGGCCGCTATTTAACAAGGGATCCCAGGATTCTTTTGCTGCTATATTTATTGTTCAATTCTTAAAATTAACCACATTAATCCGCTTTACAACATGGCATACATAGGCAGAGCATGAGTTTCAAGTTTGGGGAAGCAAATTTTCACCATAAAAATTCACCTTCATAAAAATGCATTATCGCATTTGCAGACTTATGTAAGATAGCATACTGTTTGTAAAGTGATGAGTAGATTGGATAGTCATAATTTAGGCTAATAATATAACTCAATCACTGTTCGCAAAAAAACGACCGTTCAATGCATGGCTGAGCACTTATAGTGTAGATTAGGCCTAGGCTATATCAGATACTGTACATTTCTTTCTTTGCATGGGAAAATGTTGCCTTTTTATTAACAAATTTCATGCAATTCTACTACACATTATATGACTGGAGACATTAGCATAATCTTTTTTTATTCAACAAATTACAAGGTAGCCTACTCGACTGATACGGACAAATAGATACAATAAAAACGACCATATAATAGGCCTAAGAGGAGGCCAGACACAGAATATGATGTTCATCTAAACTGGAGGAGGAAATTGTAAAAAACAGACCTTTAAGTAGCACTGACCCAACAACAATGAATAGTGAATATGTTCTGTGCTAATAATATAGGCTATACTGTTCGGTCAATTAAGTTGAGAATTTTGATAACTAAAAGACAGATTAGTATTTTTATTGTGTTCTCTTTACAGCAATAATCAGTTGCTTACCAAAAATATGTTTTCCTGCGAATGTATTATGAAATATTGCGATATGGCTGGCTTAGCCGCTCAACTCAGTCGTAACTCAACAATAATCGTTTTGTTACGTTACAACCTTATTCTAAAATTGATTACATAGTTTTTTCCCTCCTTATCTAACTACACACAATACCCCATAATGACAAAGCAAAAACTGTTTTTTAGAAAAAGAAATTGCGCCCCACCACTCCCTAAGTAGTTAACAAATTTGCTAATATTTCTAAAAACCTGTTTTTTCTTTGTCAGTATGGGGTATTGTGTGTAGATTGATGAAAAAATATACAGTTGAAGTCGGAAGTTTACATACACTTAGGGTGGAGTCATTAAAACCTGTTTTTCAACTACTCCACACATTTATTTTTAACAAACTATAGTTTTGGCAAGTAGGTTAGGACATCTACTTTGTGCGTGACACAAGTCATTTTTCCAACAATTGTTTACAGACAAATGTTTTCACTTATAATTCACTGAATCATTCCAGTGGGTCAGAAGTTTATATGCACTAAGTTGACTGTGCCTTTAAACAGCTTGGAAAATTCCCGAAAATGATGTCATGGCTTTAGAAGCTTCTGATAGGCTAATTGACATCATTTGAGTCAATTGGAGGTGTGCCTGTGGATGTATTTCAAGGCCTACCTTCAAACTCAGTGCCTCTTTGCTTGACATCATGGGAAAATCTAAAGAAATCAGCCAAGACCTCCACAGGTCTGGTTCATCCTTGGGAGCAATTTCCAAACGCCTGAAGGTACCATGTTCATCTGTTCAAATAATAGTACGCAACTATAAACACCATGGGGCCACGCAGCCATCATACCGCTCAGGAAGAAGTTCTGCCTCCTAGAGATGAACGTACTTTGGTGCGATAAGTGCAAATAAATCCCAGAACAACAGCAAAGGACCTTGTGAAGATTCTGGCTGGAGGAAACCGGTACAATAGTATCTATATCCACAGTATAACGAGTCCTATATCGACATAACCTGATAGGCTGCTCAGCAAGGAAGAAGCCACTGCTCCAAAACCGCCATAAAAAAGCCAGACTAAGGTTTACAACTGTACATGGGGACAAAGATCGTACTTTTTGGAGAAATGTCCTCTGGTCTGATGAAACAAAAATATAATTGTTTGGCCATATTGACCATTGTTATGTTTGGAGGAAAAAGGGTGAGGCTTGCATGCTGAAGAACACCATCCCAACCGTGAAGCACGGGGGTGGCAGCATCATGTTGTGGGGGTGCTTTGCTGCAGGAAGTGGTGCACTTCACAAAATAGATGGCATCATGAGGGAGGAAAATGATGTGCATATAATGAAGCAACATCTCAAGACATCAGTCAGGAAGTTAAAGCTTGGTCACAAATGTATCTTCCAAATGGACAATGACTCCAAGCATACTTCCAAAGTTGGCTTAAATGGCTTAAGGACAACAAAGTCAAGGTATTGGAGTGGCCTCAATCCTATAGAACATTTGTGGGCAGAACTGAAAGAGCGTGTGCGAGCAAGGAGGCCTACAAACCTGACTCCGTTACACCAGCTCTGTCAGGAGGAATAGGCCAAAATTCACCCAACTTATTGTGGGAAGCTTGTGGAAGGCTACCCGAAACGTTTGACCCAAGTTAAACAATTGAAAGGCAATGCTACCAAATACTAATTGAGTGTATGTAAACTTATGACCCACTGGGAATGTGATGAAAGAAAGAAATGCTGAAATAAATCATTCTCTCTACATTTCACATTCTTAAAATAAAGTGGTGATCCTAACTGACCTAAGACATGGAATTTTTACTAGGATTAAATGTCAGGAATTGTGAAAAATTTAGTTTAAATGTATTTGGCTAAGGTGTATGTAAACTTCCGACTTCAACTGTATATTGAATCCATTTTAGAAAAACGTAACGTAACAAAATTTCGACAATTTATATTATTTCTTAATGCACTGTAATTTTGGAAATTTCATTCAATTTACTTTAGGAAAAGATTCCCCTAACCTTATGGACTCGCTGCCTATGCTTGCATATTAAAAAACGTAGGGATATAGGAGGACCTGTTTCTTTGTTAACTGCTCAACACAGAATAGTTGCATGTGCGCACTCCCTCTGAAATCTTTTGGAGAAAATATCCTTTCTATTTTATTCAGCTATATTCAACTGTATTCCTTTTACTATGAAATAATATAAAATTCTAATCAAATCTTGTCTGTTAAAGGAACTGTTTAGCCCACAGCCATATGACATGGCCAGATCAGGGCCTAACATGAGGACAACTCAGAGTATGCAATTCTGTTCTTCTGAAATAGACTACATTTTCTTCATATCATGTTTCTTTAGACCTGTAAAATAAATAATGGATTTATTGTGATGGTGTAGTCTATATTAAATGGATTCATGTAATTGTTCCTATGGTCTGCATCAGTGGTTTGTAGGCTATTCATGGTAGCCAGGAGATGCTAAATGTGTTTATGGTAATTATTGGTCAGTTACCGTGAGGCCGGCAGTTATTTGCATGACAATCACCGGCTGACAAAATGTCATGACAGCCACAGCCCTGATGGTGGTTCATGCATGGTGGTTGTGTCTGTTTGTGGCTCTGCTGTGGAGTTCTGCATGCAGCTGCCGAGACTCCCTCATTCCCAGCGGCTCAGAAACAGACGGTATTCCCAGATTTTTCCTTCATTTGTGGCCTTCTCAATCTCTTCCTGATGATAGCGAAGCATGCAGTTGGTGTTGTTGGCCTAAAGGTTGAGGTTTCAGTGGGAATCAAAGTTCAGTCACCTGTAGAACAATCCCAAGTATTTGAGTGAAGTAGGGTTGGGATAGATGTGTGTGCATGCGTGCATGTATTTTAACATTTAACTAAGAGTTCAAATGTAACCCACGGCGTGCCACTCGTGTATCTTTGTGGTGGAATGCAGACCGAGAGTGAGGCGAGGGGGAAACCTACGGAGCTTTGGGTTGATCATTAACCTGAGTTTTGATTTGTAAAATGGCTGCACACTACGTAGGGAGGCTTTGAAGCGTGCAAGGAGGTAGGCTGTAGATTCAAACAGACGGCCTTGGGAATATGCAGATCTTATCTCTGGTTATAAAGGATTGTAACAATAAGAAGAAAGGTGGGTCTGAATAATGTGTACTGAAATTGTTACTGGTTTCTATGAATGACATGTCACTTTTTCCCTTTTCTTTCCCTATTGTCTTTTCTTTCTCCCCCTCTCTCAACTCTCTCCCTCTCACTCTCACTCACTCTCTCACTCACTCTCAGGATTTACAAGTCAGAATTGTGAGCACAACATTGATGACTGCCCAGGCCACAACTGTCAGAATGGTGGCTTGTGTGTGGATGGGGTCAACACCTACAACTGCCAGTGCCCCCCTCACTTTACAGGTAACCTTTATACCAAACCCTCCAATCTTCAAGATGGACAAGGTCTCTCTTGAAAATAAATGAACTTCCACCCACATTGGCCCTATATCGATCTCTAATGGCCCATGTATAATGTAATCCTTGCCCTCTGCTCTCTAGGCCAGTTCTGTACCGAGAACGTGGATGAGTGTGAGATGATGCCAAACACGTGCCAGAACGGCGGTACATGCCACGACACCTACGGCAGCTTCCACTGTGTCTGTGTCAATGGCTGGACGGGCGATGACTGCAGTGAGAACATCGACGACTGTGCCAGCGCAGCCTGTTATCACGGCGCCACATGCCACGACCGTGTAGCTTCCTTCTTCTGCGAGTGTCCGCATGGGCGCACAGGTACTACGACCTCGCTTGTCCCACACTAACCACACACACACACACATTGGAAGAAGATTAAAAAGAAGAAACTGTTGAGAGCTTTGCACACCAGGCCACACTGAACTGAGGTGGCCTGGTTACACCCCATGATAGTTGCTTGACGATATTGAGAGACTATTTTCAGGTTGGTTCTCTACAATGTTAGTTGATGAGGTGAGTCAATTCTCCCCCTTTACAATAGAAAGCATTTTGTGCCCCTGGAAATGCACTACCTATAAAAATCCCATTCATCATAATTTGTCTTTCCTCAGGTTTACTGTGTCATCTTGATGACGCCTGCATCAGTAACCCGTGTCAGAAAGGCTCTAACTGTGACACCAATCCTGTCAACGGGAAAGCCATCTGTACCTGCCCTCCAGGTTACACTGGCTCTGCATGCAACCAGGACATTGACGAGTGTTCCTTAGGTGAGTGACTTCTCTCTCTGCTCCTCTCTCATCTATAGAAAGGTACAGTGAGGGAAAAAAGTATTTGATCCCCTGCTGATTTTGTACATTTGCCCACTGACAAAGAAATTACCAGTCTATAATTTTAATGGTAGGTTTATTTGAACAGTGAGAGACAGAATAACAACAAAAAATTCCAGAAAAACGCATGTGAAAATCTTTATAAATGGAATTGCATTTTAATGAGGGAAATAAGTATTTGACCCCTCTGCAAAACATGACTTAGTACTTGGTGGCATAACCCTTGTTGGCAATCACAGAGGTCAGACGTTTCTTGTAGTTGGCCACCAGGTTAGCACACATCTCAGGAGGGATTTTGTCCCACTCCTCTTTGCAGATCTTCTCCAAGTCATTAAGGTTTCGAGGCTGACGTTTTGGCAACTGCTTGGAAGTCGAGGGAGGTGTCTAAAAGATACCCTAATTCCAGACCTCTGACCGATCCGGTGAGGTCCTGGAATTACACGAAGAAGAACTCGGTGAGGAAACAACGGAACCGGCACACAAAACCCAGTAACAGTACGACCTTATGGGTTGGTGCTGGGTAAAAGTTACGGGACCGACTCCCTTCCTCCAAGAGTGGCAAGATTTGACGGTACATGGCCCCGTCCATCGTCCTTTTGATGCAGTGAAGTTGTCCTGTCCCCTTAGCAGAAAAACAGCCCCAAAGCATAATGTTTCCACCTCCATGTTTGACGGTGGGCATGGTGTTCTTAGGCAGCATTCCTCCTCCTCCTCCAAACACGGCGAGTTGAGTTGATGCCAAAAAGCTCCATTTTGGTCTCATCTGACCACAACACTTTCACCCAGATGTCCTCTGAATCATTCAGATGTTCATTGGCAAACTTCAGACGGGCATGTATATGTGCTTTCTTGAGCAGGGGGACCTTGCGGGCGCTGCAGGATATCAGTCCTTCATGGCGTAGTGTGTTACCAATTGTTTTCTTGGTGACTATGGTCTCAGCTGCCTTGAGATCATTGACAAGATCCTCCCGTGTAGTTCTGGGCTGATTCCTCACCGTTCTCATGATCATTGCAAGTCCATGAGGTGAGATCTTGCATGGAGCCCCAGGCGGAGGGAGATTGACAGTTCTTTTGTGTTTCTTCCATTTGCGAATAATCGCACCAACTGTTGTCACCTTCTCACCAAGCTGCTTGGCGATGGTCTTGTAGCCCATTCCAGCCTTGTGTAGGTCTACAATATTGTCCCTGACATACTTGGAGAGCTCTTTGGTCTTGGCCATGGTGGAGAGTTTGGAAACTGATTGATTGATTGCTTCTGTGGACAGGTGTCTTTTATACAGGTAACAAACTGAGATTAGGAGCACTCCCTTTAAGAGTGTGCTCCTAATCTCAGCTCGTTACCTGTATAAAAGACACCTGTGAGCCAGAAATCTTTCTGATTGAGAGGGGGTCATACTTATTTCCCTCATTAAAATGCAATTCCAACATTTTTCACATGCGTTTTTCTGGATTGTTTTTGTTGTTATTCTGTCTCTCACTGTTCAAATAAACTTACCATTAAAATTATAGACTGATAATTTCTTTGTCAGTGGGCAAATGTACACAATCAGCAGGGGATCAAATACTTCTTTCCCTCACTGTACCTGTCTCTGAACATTCAGGATGACAAACTCTGCCAATGTGCTATTTGCCAAACACTCCCTTGAGAGATTTTCAATTTAGACTAACTTGGATACATAAAGGTTAATTTAAAATAAATAATTGTCAGTGTGACGGTTATGCATTTTGGTAATATTTTGGCATTAGAACACTGAAGTGCTTTTAATGGGAACTGGATCTTTATATCTACCTCTTGTGTTAATGATAGAGAAATTGTACGGGGTGAAATTGGAGATATGGGGATATAAGTGGTGATGTATATCCTATGTTTGACGTTTCAGGTGCCAACCCTTGCGAGCACGGTGGGCGCTGCCTGAACACTAAAGGCTCGTTCCAGTGCAAGTGTCTCCAGGGTTACGAGGGCCCGCGGTGCGAGATGGATGTCAACGAGTGCATGTCCAACCCCTGTCAGAACGATGCCACCTGCCTGGATCAGATTGGAGGATTCCACTGCATCTGCATGCCAGGTACAACGACACATTGGAATGTACCATTTAGGGGGATATTTAGGTTTGTAACACTTACTGACATAGACACTTTGACATGTTCTTAGGTGTAAGAATAATTGTTCATGATTGAAGGGAGTCATGTCTTTCAGTTCTCTGCCCCTGCTACACAAGACAATACTAGCTATCTAAAAATGGCAAAATATTTGAGCCTGTGAACTCAAAGTAATGTTACCTGAAACTGTTTCTGTAATATTGTCATAAACGTGTGTGTTCAGGTTATGAGGGGGTGTTTTGCCAGATCAACACTGACGAGTGTGCCAGCATGCCCTGTCTGAACAACGGGAAGTGCATCGACAGGATCAACTCCTTTCACTGCGAGTGCCACAAAGGTGAGAGAGATGGCCCAGAGAGAGAAATGGTGGGTGGAAGGAATTGATGGAGGAATGGAGAAAGGAAGGTGTACAGGGAGGGAGGGTTGGAGGAGTAGATGGAGGGTGGGGGTCCTCAGCTCCTGATATGTTTGGGTGGAAGTGGGGTCACTGGAGGGTGAAGTAAAGTGAATGATTACCATAGGGGTGTGTGTGTGTGTGATAATCTTCTGAGGTTGACTAGTGTAGGCATTTCTGATGAGGGCAGGGAGGGTGGTAATAACAAGGTCACCTGTACATTAGCATAATTAGCAGGCAAAACATAAGACCTTAGCGCCCGAAGAGGGGAGTATAAGGGGTGGTGGGGGTGTGCAAGTGTGTATTTGGAGCTCCTGCTATATGGGTTGTGTGTGTGTTGAGGGGGGTATCGTTATAAAGTTCAGGGTCCAGGGTCCTCCAGACCTACTTTAGATGCAAGTTAGTTTCCCCTCCATTTTCCGTTTTTCCCTCCTCTGCATATGCACTTTAGAGCCACAATAAAGGCTGGATTACGTTTGAAAGATGTGGTAAATTAATGAAGAGCGCAATTACATTCAGCTAACGTTAGATAGATATCTTTTAGGCGTAAATTACAACTTTAGCATATTTAAGTTACCTTAGGACAAAACAGGCTTCATTTGATTACATGAGGTAAAAACAAACAGTTAATTCACTGGGGAGTTGATCCTGCTTGCCATTCCATTGTTCTGAGATTCCTTTCTTAATTTGTTTTTATGCTACGGTGTCAATTTCGGAATGTAACAGGCTATTAGTGCACTTTCATAGAAAAACCCAATAAATCATATCTCAAATAAAAGGAAAATGTCTACATTTCTGCTGTTTCAAAACATTGTTCTGCTATGAGAGGTTTTACTGTATGAGCATTTGGCTTGAAGAGACAATTCTGTTTAGATTGTACTGCTTGGAGGGGTGTAAATCTAGTGGTTGCGTACGAGACGTGAGGTGGTGTAAGAGACGTGAGAAATGTGCATCTTTACATGACAGTAATATGTTTATACGCAGGTATTATTTTGATAACTCTTTAATGTATCATAGTGTAAATGCTCTCCAAGACAACACAGGATTTGAATCTAAAAAAACTGTCCCGGGCCTCCTGAGTGGCGCAGCGGTCTAAGGCACTGCATCACAGTGCTTGAGGCGTCACTACAGACCCAGGTTCGATCACAGGCTGTGTCGCAGCCGGCCGTGTCCGGAAGACCCATAAGACAGCGCACAATTGGCCCAGCGTCATCCGGGTTAGGGGAGGGTTTGGCCGGCCAGGATGTCCTTGTCCCATCACGCACTAGTGACTCCTTTGGCGGGCCGGGCGCCTGCAAGCTGACTTCGGTTGCCAGCTGGATGGTGTTTCCTCCGGCACATTGGTGTGGCTGGCTTCCGGGTTAAGCGAGCAGTGTGTCAAGAAGCAGTGCGGCTTGGCAGGGTTGTGTTTCGGAGGAGGCATGGCTCTAGACCTTCACCTCTCCCGAGTCCGTAGGGGAGTTGCAGCAATGGGACAAGACTGTAACTACCAATTGGATACCACGATATTGGGGAGAAAAAGGGGTAAAAGTAGTGCAAAAATAAATAAATATATAAATAAATAAAACTGTCCCCAGATGTGTTGCCCACAAATCATGTTAGATGTACATAAACTTGGATTTGATACGAGACAAATAACAAAACTGTACGAATAGCAAAACAGCACAGAAAACAATAACTAAAAGGTGTATGGCTGATATATATATTCTTCCCTGTCCAGGCTTCTCTGGTGGTCTATGTCAGGTTGACATCGATGAGTGTGCCAGCACGCCCTGCATGAACGGAGCCAAGTGTACCGACGGCCCCAACAAATACTCATGCGAATGCACTGAAGGTACAGTCGGCTGGCACATGGTCAGAACGGTTTGAGGCTCAATTCTTGTGTTTAAATGTATACACCAAGCCAAGCCTACTCCTGTTCAACGATAGGCTTCCTCCGGTTCGATGGAATTTCCCCCTCTATAAGACCTCGTCAACCTAGAACATAAGCTACGTTCCAATTCTCTACCCTTATTCTGAAATGTGCACTCATACACTCCCTTTCATGGATTTAAAATACATGAATTGGTGTGAGGAATATGGTGGAAACTCCTTCCAGCTATGCTTGCACCAATCCAATGCTTTTGAAATGCACGAGGGGGAGTGAACGAGGGCACACTTCTGGAGAAAGGTATAGAACTATCTTCTCCTCCTTTCCAGGTTACTCTGGACAGCACTGTGAGACTGACATCAACGAGTGTTACTCAGACCCCTGTCACTATGGCACGTGTAAGGACGGCCTGGCCACCTTCACCTGCTACTGTCACCCTGGTTACACGGGACGCCTGTGCGAGACCAACATCAACGAGTGTCTGAGCCAGCCATGTCAGAACGGAGGCACCTGTCAGGATAGAGAGAACACTTACATCTGCACCTGCCCCAAGGGCACTGCAGGTACAATAACTCACTCTCTCACACACACATACACTCGCACGCACATGCAGGAAGACACACACAGAGATGCGCATCCACACAGGCAGGCAGACACACACACACACACACACACACACACACACACATATCCAGACATACAGTGAGGGAAAAAAGTATTTGATCCCCTGCTGATTTTGTACGTTTGCCAACTGACAAATAAATGATCAGTCTATAACTTTAATGGTAGGTTTATTTGAACAGTGAGAGACAGAATAACAACAAAAAAATCCAGAAAAACGCATGTGAAAAATGTTATAAATGGAATTGCATTTTAATGAGGGAAATAAGTATTTGACCCCTCTGCAAAACATGACTCAGTACTTGGAGGCAAAACCCTTGTTGGCAATCACAGAGGTCAGATGTTTCTTGCAGTTGGCCACCAGGTTAGCACACATCTCAGGAGGGATTTTGTCCCACTCCTCTTTGCAGATCTTCTCCAAGTCATTAAGGTTTCGAGGCTGACGTTTGGACTCGAACCTTCAGCTCCCTCCACAGATTTTCTATGGGATAAAGGTCTGGAGACTGGCTAGGCCACTCCAGGACCTTAATGTGCTTCTTCTTGAGCCACTCCTTTTGTTACCTTGGCCGTGTGTTTTGGGTCATTGTCATGCTGGAATACCCATCCACGACCCATTTTCAATGCCCTGGCTGAGGGAAGGAGGTTCTCACCCAAGATTTGACGGTACATGGCCCCGTCCATCGTCCTTTTGATGCAGTGAAGTTGTCCTGTCCCCTTAGCAGAAAAAAAACCCCAAAGCATAATGTTTCCACCTCCATGTTTGACGGTGGGGATGGTTTTCTTGGGGTTATAGGCAGCATTCCTCCTCCTCCAAACACGGCGAGTTGAGTTGATGCCAAAGAGCTCCATTTTGTTCTCATCTGACCACAACACTTTCACCCAGTTGTCCTGTTCATTGGCAAACTTCAGACGGGCATGTATATGTGCTTTCTTGAGCAGGGGGACCTTGCGGGCGCTGCAGGATTTCAGTCCTTCACGGCATGGTGTGTTACCAATTGTTTTCTTGGTGACTATGGTCCCAGCTGCCTTGAGATCATTGACAAGATCCTCCCGTGTAGTTCTGGGATGATTCCTCACCGTTCTCATGATCATTGCAACTCCACGNAAGGTCTGGAGACTGGCTAGGCCACTCCAGGACCTTAATGTGCTTCTTCTTGAGCCACTCCTTTGTTACCTTGGCCGTGTGTTTTGGGTCATTGTCATGCTGGAATACCCATCCACGACCCATTTTCAATGCCCTGGCTGAGGTTCTCACCCAAGATTTGACAGTACATGGCCCCGTCCATCGTCCCTTTGATGCGGTGAAGTTGTCCTGTCCCCTTAGCAGAAAAAAAACCCCAAAGCATAATGTTTCCACCTCCATGTTTGACGGTGGGGATGGTTTTCTTGGGGGTTATAGGCAGCATTCCTCCTCCTCCAAACACGGTGATGCCAAAGAGCTCCATTTTGTTCTCATCTGACCACAACACTTTCACCCTGTTGTCCTCTGAATCATTCAGATGTTCATTGGCAAACTTCAGACGGGCATGTATATGTGCTTTCTTGAGCAGGGGGACCTTGCGGGCGCTGCAGGATTTCAGTCCTTCACGGCATGGTGTGTTACCAATTGTTTTCTTGGTGACTATGGTCCCAGCTGCCTTGAGATCATTGACAAGATCCTCCCGTGTAGTTCTGGGATGATTCCTCACCGTTCTCATGATCATTGCAACTCCACGAGGTGAGATCTTGCATGGAGCCCTAGGCCGAGGGAGATTGACAGTTATTTTGTGTTTCTTCCATTTGCGAATAATCGTACCAACTGTTGTCACCTTCTCACCAAGCTGCTTGGCGATGGTCTTGTAGCCCATTCCAGCCTTGTGTAGGTCTACAATATTGTCCCTGACATCCTTGGAGAGCTCTTTGGTCTTGGCCATGGTGGAGAGTTTGGAATCTGATTGATTGCTTCTGTGGACAGGTGTCTTTTATACAGGTAACAAGCTGAGATTAGGAGCACTCCCTTTAAGTGTGCTCCTAATCTCAACTCATTACCTGTATAAAGACACCTGTGAGCCAGAAATCTTTCTGATTGAGAGGGGGTCAAATAATTATTTCCCTCATTAAAATGCAAATCAATTTATAACATTTTTCACATGCGTTTTTCTGGATTTTTTTGTCGTTATTCTGTCTCTCACTGTTCAAATAAACCTACCATTAAAATTATAGACTGATAATTTCTTTGTCAGTAGGCAAACTTACAAAATCAGCAGGGGATCAAATACTTTTTTCCCTCACTGTACACATGCACACACCATTCTACAATCCTACATATTTTCCAACTCAGACAGCCACATCCAGGCATATGTGTGAAGCTCTGCCAGTGTTAGTAACATTGTACCCCCTACTTTGGTTGTTTGACAGGCTTTAACTGTGAGGTGAATCTGGATGACTGTAAGAGCAAGCCCTGTGACTACGGGAGGTGCATTGACAAGATCAACGGATATGAGTGTGCATGTGAGCCAGGTTACGCAGGTGAGCACTGGGTCGACGGGAGAATCTGGGGCAGGTGGAAGAAAGATGGAAGGGATGGGGACAGGCAGGACAGGTGGCCAGTGAGCTGACTGAAACAGAAGAGTGGTGTCACATTCCCTCTGTGGGACAAGGCGGGAGAGAGGCAGCCCCAAACCTAAAACACACATATGCAACTACTCTCTCTCACACACACACACACACACATCTGCTGCATGTGCACCTGGTCTGTATAAAGTGTGTTCTTACACCTAAGCACTGACCTTTTTATACGTTTCCCGGTGTCAGTGAAGAAAAGGTGGATTATTTTGCCCAAACCATTCGTGGAATAACAATTCCAGTCCACCTATTCCCATGGGGCTCCTGTTTCAAAACCCTGTAGGACCTGTTTTCTCTACTTGTGTGTGTGTGTGTGCGCACGTATGTGTGGCATTTGTGTGTGTGTGTGTGTGTGAATTATGAATAAACTCTTAGGTTGGGAGGGTCGCGGGTTTGCAGGCAATCTGCTGTTGTCCCCTTGCTCCTCTATCTTTTTGTCCCCTTTCCTCTGGTGTGTGAGTGTTGAGGGGCAGGGCTCACAGACAGAGGGCCATTGTAGTTGTAGAGCAGGCAGTTGGGCCCTCCCCTTTCTGATTGATGGGGTAATTGTTGCTCACCGGCGTGTGAAATGGGGCCTGGCCATTCTGTTTCTCCTTACCAGCCCTGGGTTAAGGTGGCCCTCCCTCCTCCATAGTTTCCCCTATGAGGCGAGGAGGAGGGGGTGGCGAGAGACTTTGTGTGTCCCATTGTCACTGGTATAAAAGATCTGAGCTTACACCCCCTCAGATCCAGCTGAAACATTCCTTCTCCCTCCTTACCAGAGCACCTCTTATTATTCAATGGGTAGGGAGAGGGAAAGGCCTCACTGCTAATCTCCAGCGGCTAGCCAGGCAGCCTCACCCTGCCTCTATATACCCTTTAGTAATGTGGCCCTGTGTATTGTGCAGACTACCCCATCACCTCAGCAACTAACAAAGGATTAGAGATAGAGAGGGAGAAGAAAACAATATGTCCAGCTGTGGTTTCTTTAAACAATGGCCATATATGAATCAAAACTCACCCCCTGCTGTGTTGGATTTTCAGGCGCCATGTGCAACATCAATACCGACGAGTGTGCCATCAACCCCTGTCACAATGGTGGCACCTGCATCGATGGCATCAACAGCTTCACATGCCTGTGCCCAGAGGGCTACAATGATGCCACCTGTCTGTTGCAGGTAGACGAGTGTGGCAGCAACCCCTGCATCCATGGCCGCTGCCAGGATCTGGTCAACGGGTGAGCGCACACACACACACACGCACGCACGCACACGCACGCACGCACACGCTTACCTTTCTCTATCTGTATTCCAGCTACAGGTGTTTCTGTGACTCTGGCTGGAGTGGGCCTAACTGTGACATCAACAACAACGAGTGTGAGTCCAACCCGTGTATGAACGGTGGCACCTGCAAGGATATGACCAGTGGATATGTTTGTAGCTGCCGAGCCGGCTTCAGTGGTCAGTTCAATTCAACGTGTCTTCCCTTACTGTTTCTCATCCCCCTATCAGCTCCGTGTCTCTCTCCCTTTCCCCCTCCCTCTCTCTCTTCTCTACCTTCTTACACCTTGCAAGTTAGCACTAGAAGCGTATTACCTAAAATGGATCAATTGAAAGTGTGGGTTCACAGCTCCAATCCAGATGTGTTGGTCATTACTGAGACGTGGTTAAGGAAGAGTGTTTTAAACACTGATGTTAACCTTTCTGGTTATAACCTTCTTCGGCAAGACCGATGTTCCAAAGGTGGTGGAGTGCATCTTTACCAAGGATCACCTTCAGTGCTCGGTTGTCTCCACAAAGTCTGTCCCCAAACAATTTGATTTGCTGGTTTTAAGCATAAAACTTTCAAATAGCTCCTTGTTGACTGTTCCTGGGTGTTATCATCCTCCATCAGCACCGGCCTGTGCCCTACCTGCCCTAAGCTCTCTCCTGGCCCCTTACACAAGTCTGAATTTGTCCTGCTTGGTGACATAAACTGGGACATGCTTAAACCACTTGACCAAGTCCTAAAGCAATGGGACTCCCTAAATCTTTCTCAGATTATTACCAATCCCACAAGGTATGACTCCAAACACCCAGAAAAGGCTACTCTCCTTGATGTTATCCTCACAAATAATCCTGATAGGTATCAGTCTGGTGTTTTCTGTAATGACCTTAGTGATCACTGTTTTACAGCCTGTGTTCGTAATGGTTGCTCAGTGAAACGACCTGTCCTGATTTGTCATAGAAGCTTGCTAAAAACCTTTAATGAGCAAGCCTTCCTTCATGGCCTGGCCTCTGTAAATTGGTATAGAATCAGCTTGATCCCCTCTGTCCAAGAAGTTTGGACCTTCTTTCTTTATATTTTCAGTGGTATTGTTATCAAACACACCCCGATAAAGAAAATGAGAATTAAAAACAGGTTCAGCCCCTGGTTTGACCGTGATCTTGCAGAGTTACTCCACCTCAAGAATTGCATTCGGCAAAATGCTCGGCACAGGCATACTCAGGCTGACTGGGTCTCGTTCAGGCAAATAAGAAATAAGTGCACTCAGGCTATCCGGAAGGGAAAAGTTAGTTACTTTAAGGAGCAGTTCTCTCTCTGTGGGTTTAACCCCAAGACGTTCTGGAAAACGGTTAAAGACCTGGAGAATAAGACCTCCTCCTCACAGCTGCCCATGTCCCTTAATGTTGATGATGTGGTTGTTACTGACAAGGAGCACATGGCTGAGCTCTTTAATCACCATTTCATTAAGTCAGGATTCCTATTTGACTCAGCCATGCCTCCTTGCCCATCCAACATTTCCTCATCTCCCACCCCTTCTATTGCGACTAGCCCCGACCCTCCTCCCTCTTTTTCCCCTGCCCCGCTACAAAGTTTCTCCCTGCAGGCAGTCACTGAGCCCGAGGTGCTAAAGGAGCTACTTAAACTTGTCCCCCCAAAAAAACATCTAGGTCAGATGGTTTAGACCCTTTCTTCTTTAAGGTTGCTGCCCCTATCATCACCAAGCCTATCTCCTACCTTTTTAACCTGTCTCTCCTCTCTGGGGAGGTTCCCATTGCTTGGATGGCTGCCAGGGTGCGTCCTTTATTTAAAGGGAGAGATCAAGCTGATCCTAACTGTTATAGGCCAATTTATATTTTGCCCTGTTTATCAAAAGTGTTGGAAAAACTTCTCAATAATCAACTGACTGGCTTTCTTGATGTGTATAATATTCTCTCTGGCAAGCAATCTAGTGTCCTCTCAGGTTATGGATGTGTCACTGCAACCTTAAAGGTCCTCAATGATGCCACCATTGCCCTTGATTCTAAGCAATGTTGTGCTGCTATTTTTATTGACTTGGCCAAAGCTTTTGATATGGTAGACCATTCCATTCTTGTGGGCCAGCTAAGGAGTATTGGTATCTCTGAGGGGTCTTTGGCCTGGTTTGCTAACTACCTCTCTCAAAGAGGGCAGTGTATAAAGTCAGAACATCTGCTGTCTCAGCCACTGCTTGTCACCAAGGGTGTACCCCAAGGCTCGATCCTAGGCCCCACGCTCTTCTCAGTTTACATCAACAACAAGCTCTGCTTCTTGGCAATATCACAGCGTTGTCAGATTTCAAAAAGGCTTTACGGCGAAAGCACAACATTTGATTGTTTGAGGATAGCACCTCTAATATTTCTGCATTAGCATAAATTCATAACCAGCGCGGTTCACACAAAACCCATTTCACAGCGAAAACAAATCCCTTACCTTTCGAAGAACTTCTGCTGAGGGCTTCCCAAGTGTCCAACGAAGACATCCAATGGTTCTTTTGATTAGAAAAAAGTAATTTATTATATCCATAAATCTCCATTTGGTTGGCGCATTATATTCAGAAAATCCAACGTCGAATCGCCCATTGAAACGTGAAGAGAATGCGTTCAAATATACCTATAAAATTTTCCTAAACAAATCAAAGACCAGTTATAATGCATCCTTAGCTATCCTTTTATGAATATTAGTGCTAATATTTAACTCGGATGGTAACCTAAACGTTATGAAAGGAAAATACAGTGGGGGGCGCATCCAGTCTCGCGCCGGAGAAATCTTGTTGACATCTGAGCTCCCCTGACCATTTCCTGTTTCTATCCGTACCTCTTACTCCAATCACTCTGTCTTTGTATATAGACTGCTGACATCTAGTGGAAGCCATAGGTACTGCAATCTCTGAGCTGGATTGCCTTGAAGTCAATGGGGAGAGTCTCAAACAGAGCAAAGGTCACAAAAAACTGCAATTCCGGATGGATTTTCCTCTGGTTTTCGCCTGCTATATCAGTTCTGTTATACTCACATACATTATTTTAACACTCTTAGAAACTTCAGAGTGTTTCCTATCCAATACTACTAATTATGTGCATATCCTATTTTCTGGGCCTGAGTGGGAGGCATTTTACTTTGGGCACGCCAGACTCTCCAAAACCGTCACCTATGCAGCCGCTCCCTAAGAAGTTAAACGCTCTACAACAAAGCTTTCTTAGTGCCCAACAAGCTTTCTCTGCCCTTAACCTTGTTCTGAACACCTCCAAAACAAAGGTCATGTGGTTTGGTAAGAAGAATGCCCCTCTCCCCACAGGTGTGATTGCTACCTCAGAGGGTTAATAGGGAGCAGTGGGGCGCTAGTGTATAAAGTAACTACTTAGGGAGCAGTGGGGCAGTGTATAAAGTCAGAACATCTGCTGTCTCAGCCACTGCTTGTCACCAAGGGAGTACCCCAAGGGCTTCCCAAGTGTACAACGAAGACATCCAATGGTTCTTTTGTTAGAAAAAGTCATTTATTATATCCATAAATCTCCGTTTGGTTGGCGCATTATGTTCATAAAATACAGCGTCCACTCGCCCATTGAACCGTGAAGAGAACGCGTTCAACCTATACACTTGTCCAAGAACAATCAATCATTGATAATGTATCCTTAGGAACACTTTTATGTATATTTACTATAATATTTCAACCGGATTATAAACTGGACGATAGGAAAGGAAAAAACCAGAGCGCGCGCGAGCCCGTGAACGCGCATCCTCTTCTGTTTACATCCGATGACCACTTCGAAATTCTTCTTCTATTACCATCCAGAGCAACTAAACATCATCAAACACTGTCAAGAGACTGTCGACATCCAGTGGAAGCAATAGGTACTGCAATCTTACTCCTATGTATGTCTGTTTTCAATAGGGAGGGGTTCAAAATGAGGCAATGTGTCAAACACCTTTTCCAGGACAGAAATTCCTCGGGTTTTCGCCTGTTATATCAGTTCTGTTATACTCACAGACAATATTTTAACACTCTTAGAAACTTCAGAGTGTTTCCTATCCAATAGTACTAATTATGTGCATATCCTATTTTCTGGGCCTGAGTGGGAGGCATTTTACTTTGGGCACGCCAGACTCTCCAAAACCGTCACCTCGGGAGCCGCTCCCTAAGAAGTTAAGAGCTTGGGAGTATGGCTAGACGGTACACTGTCCTTCTCTCAGCACATTTCAAAGCTGCAGGCTAAGGTTAAATCTAGACTTGGTTTCCTCTATCGTAATCACTCCTCTTTCACCCCAGCTGCCAAACTAACCCTGATTCAGATGACCATCTTACCCATGCTAGATTACAGAGACATAATTTATAGATCGGCAGGTAAGGGTGCTCTCGAGCTGCTAGATGTTCTTTACCATTCGGCCATCAGATTTGCTCCTTATAGGACACATCACTGCACTCTATACTCCTCTGTAAATTGATCATCTCTGTAAACCCGTCGCAAGACCCACTGGTTGATGCTTATTTATAAAACCCTCTTAGGCCTCACTCCCCCTACTGCAGCCCTCATCCTCCACATACAACACCCGTTCTGCCAGTCACATTCTGTTAAAGGTCCCCAAAGCGCACACATCCCTGGGTCGCTCCTTTTTTCAGTTTGCTGCAGCTAGCGACTGGAACGAGCTGCAAAAAACACTCAAACTGGACCGTTTTATCTCCATCTCTTCATTCAAAGACTCAATCATGGACACTCTTCCTGACAGTTGTGGCTGCTTTGCGTGATGTATTGTTGTCTCTACCTTCTTGCCCTTTGTCCTGTTGTCTGTGCCCAATAATGTTTGTACCATGTTTTGTGCTGCTGCCATGTTGTGTTGCTACCATGCTGTGTTGTCATGTGTTGCTGCCTTGCTATGTTGTTGTCTTAGGTCTCTCTTTATGTAGTGTCTCTCTTGTCGTGATGTGTGTTTTGTCCTATATTTTTATTTATTTTTTATATTCCAGCCCCCGTCCCCGCAGGCGGTCTTTTGCTTTTTGGTAGGCTGTCATTGTAAATAGGAATTTGTTCTAAACTGACTTGCCTAGTTAAATAAAGGTTCAATAAAAATAAATAAATAAAAACCCTCTCAATGCCGCAACTCTGAGTTTGTGTGTGGTGGATATCATCCCTAGTAAATCTGCGACTCTAACCCATGTGTGTTCTCTAATCCCCGGCCATGCTGTAGGACCTAACTGCCAAACTAACATCAACGAGTGTGCCTCCAACCCCTGCCTGAACCAGGGCACCTGCATTGACGACGTGGCTGGCTACAAGTGCAACTGCTTACTGCCCTATACTGGTATGATAACGTATTGATTTTCCCGGAGCCATGTAGGCCTATAGAGATGTGTACAGTAGCCTTATGGTTTTGGTTTGGCCCTCTGCTCAGAAAGCCCTGTAGGGCTCCAGAATAGAAGACTTCTTGAACAATGGTATAAAAATACATTTCTAGCAGACTTGTAGTGTTATTTTCGAAAAAATAGGTTGACTAATGCCCACTAACTGTGTGGAAGCAGGCATTATGTTTTGCTCCTCTCTATCATTTGTGGAAAAATCCACCCTGTCTACCATGTTGTGATAACTGTGTGTGTGTGTGTGTGTGTGTGTGTGTGTGTGTCTGGGAATAACATAGACCGTGAGGGCTAGGAACTGGAGCCTGTGGCCTCTTCCTGTCTCTGGGCTAAACAATAGCAGGAAACAGGAAGCAGCTTCCTGCCTGGCCTCTGGTTACTGTGGAAGGGGGGAAACTCCTCCGAGTGTGACTAGAAAAGGGAAATATCATGCAATGCAGCCATTTTCATTTCCATTTCGCTGTAAGACAACTTTGAAGGAGTGAACTCTAACAAGAGATTAAAAGCATTGAATTGTGATGTAGTACTTCTCCAAAGTTGTCTAACTGCAAAAGGGAAGTGCAGAGTGAAATAAAAATGTAACATGATCGAAACATGTATGAATGGAACAAACATTCATGGCTCTTACTCAAAAAGCGCACAGACAGATTAATGATCTGAGATGGGTTCCCTGTAGCACTTGAGGGCATTTGTTTGAGGTGTGTGTTGTGTTCCTATCCCTACCAGGCGAGACGTGTGAGACACTGCTGGCCCCATGCAGCCCCCGGCCCTGTAAGAACGGTGGATTGTGCCATGAGTCGGAGGACTACCAGAGCTTCTCCTGCCTCTGTCCGGATGGATGGCAAGGTAAACTACTCATATCTTCCTCCATCCATCTGTTCTGTTTATTCCTCCATCTGTCCACCCATCCATCCAATAGAGGGTGTTATTTGAGAGACTGACTGCCCCTCCCCCCCCCTCCTCCTCTCAGGTCAAACATGCGAGATAGACATCAACGAGTGTGTGAAAGGTCCGTGTCGCAGCGGCGCCACATGCCACAACATGGTGGGCAGCTACCGATGCAGCTGCCGTCCGGGCTACACCGGCCAGAAGTGTGAGACAGACATCGACGACTGCAAGCCCAGTAAGGAACTAAACATCAACTCCTCGCTCTGTCTTGTAAAGTGAACTTGGCCCAACTGTATCGCTTACCTGATGCATATCTCTCTCGCTTTCTTGCTTTCTCTTTCTAGACCCCTGCAGTAATGGAGGTCTGTGCAGAGATGGAGTGGACAGCTTTGTGTGCACTTGTCTGCCAGGGTTCCGTGGTGGCAGGTGTGAGCAGGACATTAACGAGTGCGAGAGCAACCCGTGTAAGAATGGGGCCAACTGCACCGACTGTGTCAACTCCTACACCTGCACCTGTCCACCCGGTTTCAGTGGCATCAACTGCGAGAATAACACTCCCGACTGCACAGAGAGGTACAGATAGCAGTTCACATACTGTGTTTCCGTTAGTGCCAATTCAAAAGCACGGGGAAAGAGCCCCTTTTTGCGAGAAACCATACCTCTTCAGAGTATCTTAAATAAATCCCATGTCTTTTCCTACTAGTGCTGAATTTGCTGATAACTATTTTGAGGGAAAATGTAATTTCTACGACTGATGTGGTTGTCTTGCCCAGCTATCTTTAGATGAATGCACTAATTGTTAAGTGTCTCTGGATAATAATGTTTACTAAATGACTAAAATGTAAATGTCAAATGCTTTTGAATACATCCTAAGAGAAGCAATCCCTTTCCACATTGCTTGATTCAAGCTCGGAGCGGCAGGTAGCCTAGTGGTTAGAGCGTTGGGCAAGTTATCTGTCGTTCTGCCCCTGAACAAGGCAGTTAACCCACTGTTCCTAGGCCGTCATTGTAAATAAGAATTTGTTCTGACTTGCCTAGTTAAATAACGGTTAAATAAAAAAAATATATTAAATAAAATGCTGACCAGATTATTCTGGATGTTGCTAAATAACCAGCTAATAATTTAAAAAACAGATTGGAAGAAACAACAACAGGAAAATGTAAAATAAGCTAAAGTAAACTATCCTTTTAACATCCCTTTAACTCATTTTGTTACTATACTTATAGTCTCAAAACTCTTCCGTTGTTGTGTGTTTTTCCTCTAGCTCTTGCTTCAACGGTGGCACCTGCGTGGATGGCATCAATACCTTCACCTGCCTGTGTCTGCCAGGCTTCACAGGCAGCTACTGCCAGCACGACATCAACGAGTGTGACTCCAAGCCCTGCCTCAACGGTGGCACCTGTCTGGACAGCTACGGCACCTACAAGTGTACCTGCCCTCATGGCTACACTGGAGTCAACTGCCAGGTATGGGAAGAGCGGCAGCCATCTTGACTAAGGGCAGTGGGCTTATGTGTTCTGGCTAGGCAGCCATAATTCTATGTGTGTGTTTGTATAGAATTATTTTCCCTCTATTTCTATTGATATAATAAAAAAAACATCTTAACTGTGACGTAATAGGGGTAGTCCGCTCAACAACGAGTGTGTGTGTGTTACGCATGGGTGTATTTGTGTGTTAATGTGTTCCCGCTCTGCTTGCAGAACCTGGTGCGGTGGTGTGACTCATCTCCCTGTAAGAACGGAGGCTCATGTTGGCAGCAGGGCTCCTCATACACCTGTCAGTGTCAGACGGGATGGACCGGCCTCTACTGTGATGTCCCCAGTGTCTCCTGCGAGGTGGCCGCCAAACAGCAAGGTGAACACAAAGCACACAGACTAAAACCATTCAGATTATACAGTGCCTTCAGAAAAGATTCACTCCCCCTTACTTTGTTGTTGTTGTTGTTGTACAGACAGAATTTGAAATGGATTAAATGAAGATTGTTGGTCACTGGCCTAGACACAATACCCTATAATGTCAAAGTGGAATGATGTTTTAAATTAATAAAAAATGAAAATCTGAAATGTTTTGAGTCAGTAAGTATTCAACCCCTTTGTTATGGCAAGCCTAAATAAGTTCAGGAGTATAATGTTTGCATCTCTGTACCCCACACAAACAATTATCTGTAAGGTCCCTCAGTCGAACAGTGAATTTCAAACACAGATTCAACCACAAAGAGGAGGAAGGTTTTCCAATGCCTCGCAAAGATTGGTAGATGGGTTAAATTTTTTTAAATAAAGCAGACATTAAATATCCCTTTGGATATTTTAACATGAGACCAATGGTGACTTTAAAACAATTCCAGAGTTTAATGGCTGCGATAGGATAAAACTGAGGATGGATCAACAACATTGTAGTTACTCCACAATACCAACCTAATTGACGGAGTGAAAAGAAGGAAGCCTGTACAGAATACAAATATTCCAAAACATGTATTCTGTTTATGCAACAAGGCACTAAGGTAATACTGCAAAACAAAATGTGCAAATCAATTAACTTTTTGTGCTGATACAGTGTTATGCTTGGGGCAAATCCAATACAACACATTACTGAGTACCACTCTCCATATTTTCAAACATAGTGGTGGCTGCATAATGTTATGGGTATGCGTGTAATTGTTAAAGACTGGGGAGTTTTTCAGGATAAAAAATAAATGGAATGGAACTAATCACAGACAAAATCCTAGAGGAAAACCTGGTTCAGTCTGCTTTCCACCAGACTCTGGGAAATTCATTCACCTTTCAGCAGGACAATAACCTAAGCATAAGGCCAAATCTACACTGGAGTTGCTTACCAAGAAGACGGTGAATGTTCAGTTAGTTTAGACTTAAATCTGCTTGAAAATCTATGGCAAGGCTTGAAAATGGTTGTCTAGCAATGATCAATTTGACAGAGCTTGAAGAATTTTGAAAATAATAATGGGAAAATATTGTACGATCCAGGTGTGCAAAGCTCTTATAGACTTATCCAGAAAGCCTCACAGCTGTAATCACTGCCAAAGATGATTCTAACATATATTGACCCGGGTGTGAATACCTATGTAAATTAAATATTTCTGTATTTCATTTCAATACATTTTTATATATACTTTTTTTATTCACACAACAAAATGTGGAATAAGTCAAGGAGTATGAATACTTTCTGAAGGCACTGTATGTAACTATTAGACAGTTAATTTAGGCGAGACAGAGCACAAATCGTTCTGAGCACACACTGTATGACCATCTCTAGGCCAAGCAGACAAAGATCCAATTTTGCATGTACAATTGACCAATACGGGATGGTTAGGGGATGGTAAGAACATGTTTGTGTGTTTTGTATGCTGTGCCTGTGTACATATGTTACTGTATAGCTAATATCTCCCCCCCACCCCCCTCTTGTCTGAAGGTGTGGAGGTGGCTCACCTGTGTCGTAACTCGGGCCAGTGTCTGGATGCTGGCAACACCCACTACTGCCGCTGCCAGGCGGGCTACATGGGCAGCTACTGCCAGGAACAGGTGGACGAGTGCTCCCCCAACCCTTGCCAGAACGGTGCCACCTGCACAGACTACCTGGGAGGGTACAGCTGTGAGGTATATATGCTCTAGCTAGCAAATGTGAATCAACACAAACACATCAATTATTATTCATTTGTTATCATTAATTTATGGAATGAAATGCCCACTCCGTAATTCCAAGCACAACAAAAACGTCAGCTTCGCCACTTGGTGTGCTACAGTATAATCTCTCTTTCAAGGGTGGTAGGGTGTCAAAATTCAAGATACTTTATACTTTGCTTTACTTTCACACTGTTGTAATTACGTGCCCGAGAAGCCGGTGTTTGGAGGATATATTGGCACAGGCGTTGTTAGGCCCGAGACAAAGTCACTTTTATACAACGAGTTACCAACATTTTCAAATAATGATATTGGCCCCATTCTTACACGAGTTGCTCTCACACTCGTTAATGTCCTGCTCACACCTGCCATATTTTCATTAAAACTGTTATTATTTCATCCTTCCACAAGATATAGTCCCGACACAAATCTTGGGTTGCTAGAGACCAGTCGTTCAGTCTTTTTGTTCTGTATCTATGGACGCGGCCCAGTCGTTCAGTCTTTTTGTTCTGTATCTATGGACGCGGCCCAGTCGTTCAGTCTTTTTGTTCTGTATCTATGGACGCGGCCCAGTCGTTCAGTCTTTTTGTTCTGTATCTATGGACGCGGCCCAGTCGTTCAGTCTTTTTGTTCTGTATCTATGGCATGGCCCAGTCGTTAGTTCTAAATGTTCCATTGCCATACTGGCTGGCAACGTTCTTATCCCTTGCTTGCTAGCTAGCCAACTATGGCTAACTTCCAGTCACGTCAAAAAGTGCAGCCAGAATAACAACAGTAGCTGCATTTGTTTAAGCTGTTTTCTATTGCCATTTATACATTGAGCTAATGAGGCACCATTTTGCCTGGCATAGAAAATATGGTCACTTGTCAGGACACTGTTGTTCAGAGGAGCTAGCCAACAACAAAGCTACAGTAACACAATCACTTCAAACTGAAGCTGGAAAGACTGCAAATTAGCTGCGTTTCATTTGACCTTTTTTCAATATATATTTTTGTATATATCCATAAAAATGATGCCAGCTGATTCCAGATTTTGACTGGCTGAGAAACGCTGCCTGCCTGTCTCTCGTCCTGACTCCTGACACGTTCATTACTATGGGATAGCAGCAGATCGAATTTCAATATTGAAACAATGTTGCAAATGTCGGAGAGACAGATAGCAAGGTTTATACAAATCTCCGCTGTTGAAAACAAAATGTTGGTTTAAAAGAAATGTGAGATAATGTCTAGATGTTTTTTATCGTGGAGATCAAGTTTATAAGTTGCCTGGCTGGGCTGGTGAGACAAGCATTTTAACGTCATAGATTTAGCCGGTGGCAATTTGTGGAATAGACACTGGCTGAAATGCGGGTTTAATCAATCAGCATTCAGGATTAGACCCACCCGTTGAATAATATCAAGTGTATGGACCAGGTCTCCCTTGAGGAGGGTTGCACAATTCTGGAAACTTTCAATAAATTCCCAGATTATCCAGAAATCTAGGTTGGAAATCTGGGAATTTATTGAAAGTTTCTGGAATTTTGCAACTCTACTCAAGGGAGACCTGGTCCATACACTTGATATTAGAGCAGTGTGAAAGTAGAGCAATGCTGGGTATCTTGAATCGTGTTTAAGATAAGATAGTACTTAATTTCTCTGGTATTTGAATGGTTTTGGTCCAATTTGTCTCTGTCAGTGTCTTCCTGGGTACCACGGGGTGAACTGCTCCAAGGAGATCAACGAATGTCTGTCTCAGCCTTGTCAGCACGGGGGCACCTGCATCGACCTCATAAACACCTACAAATGCTCCTGTCCCAGAGGAACACAAGGTACACACACACACACACAAGCTCTCATCCGTCTACAGTCTACCACTGAAAAACAAGCACAGAACAGTTGGTAGCAGCATATTATTCATGTAGAACCATGCAGTAGTAGACTAAGTGGAGCTCTGTGCTAAATTACATAGAATTACATGCAATCATGTTCCTCCTGATTCCGGGAATCCTCCAACCTGGATTTTTGGATAATCTGGGAATTTATTGAAAGTTTCCAGAAATATGCAACCCTCCTCAAGGGAGACCTGGTCGTACACTGGATATTATACAACGGTTGGGTCTAATCCTGAATGCTAATCCTCAGCCCACCCCTTCCCCAGGCATTCACTGTGAGATCAACCTGGACGACTGCAACCCCTCAACGGACCCTCTGACCAATGAGCCCAAGTGTTTCAACAAGGGTCAGTGTGTGGACAGAGTAGGGGGCTACCACTGCATGTGCCCCGCTGGCTACGTAGGGGAGCGCTGCGAAGGTGACGTCAACGAGTGCCTGTCGGACCCCTGCGACCTTCGAGGCTCCTACAACTGTGTCCAGCTCACCAACAGCTACCGCTGCGAGTGTCGCACTGGATACACAGGTACTGACCATACCCTACGCAACTCAAATAAATCGGATTATTCTGTGTTTATGACCGATTGACACAACAATGCAAAAAAACACATTGTCCACACATTTGTAATGTACATAAATAACACACATCGTTCTCCCTCTCTCTTCTCAACTCCAGGCCAGCGCTGTGACAAGGTGTTTGATGGCTGTAAGGGGAGACCGTGTAGGAACGGAGGAACGTGTGCAGTGGCCAGTAACAACCTCGACGGATTCATCTGCAAATGCCCACCGGTGAACACATTTACATTTTAGTCATTTAACAGACAATCTCCTCCAGAGCAGTAGGGAGTGCTTACATTTTAGTCATTTAACAGACACTCTCCTCCAGAGCAGTAGGGAGTGCTTACATTTTAGTCATTTAACAGACACTCTCCTCCAGAGCAGTAGGGAGTGCTTACATTTTAGTCATTTAACAGACACTCTCCTCCAGAGCAGTAGGGAGTGCTTACATTTTAGTCATTTAACAGACACTCTCCTCCAGAGCAGTAGTGAGTGCTTACATTTTAGTCATTTAACAGACACTCTCATCCAGAGCAGTAGTGAGTGCTTACATTTTTGTACTGGTCCCCGTGAAAATCAAACCTACAACCCTGGCGTTGCAAGCGCCTTGCTCTACCAACTGAGCCACACACCACTGACCAGACCACAAACTGTAAATTCACCCTGGCCATAATGGCAACATGTTCCCCATATACAGAAAAGGGAATAGGGTGACATTTGGACAGCCCCTGGTTCCCTCTGTATTTCTAGCCACAATCTCATTAAGCATCATTATTTATGTGTTTGATTAACTTTCAGTCTCTTTTTTGTTTATCTTTGTGGAAAGGGAGCGGTTTGGCAATGCAAAGTAAATGTGTGTGCCAACAGACTGTTTTAACGTACAACCTCATGTCACCTCTCTCTGTCTATCCAGGGCTACACAGGCTCCTCCTGCGAATACGACTCACGCTTCTGTGGTAGCCTCAACTGTAGAAATGGTGGCACCTGTGTCTCCGGCCACCTGAGCCCTCGTTGCCTGTGCCCCGCGGCTTTTACCGGCCCTGAGTGTCAGACTCCCACGAACAGCCCCTGCAACGTCAACCACTGCTACAATGGGGGCACTTGCCAGAGAACCCCCGATGCACCCTTCTTCCACTGCAGCTGCCCGAACAACTTCAATGGCCTGCTCTGCCACATCCTCGATTACTCCTTTCCCGGTGGGTTCGGCCGGGACATCACACCACCACCCGAGGTGGAGGTGAGCTGCGAGATCCCGCAGTGCGACGAGTGGGCGGGCAACCACATCTGTGACTCGCTGTGCAACAACCACGCCTGCGGCTGGGACGGCGGTGACTGCTCGCTCAACTTCGATGACCCATGGCAGAACTGCTCGGCGGCGCTGCAGTGCTGGCGGTACTTCAACGACGGGAAGTGCGACGAGCAGTGCAACAGCCCTGGGTGTCTCTATGACGGCTTCGACTGCCAGGGACAGGAGGGACAGTGCAAGTGAGTCTCAGTCCGGCTCAAATTCCTATATCCTATGTCTGTTCCATCTCAACCCCTCACTATCTCACTATGCCCAGTCTCAAACCTGTTTCACTCTCAGATGATTATTAAAACATATTAAACCATGTAGGAAGGATGATATGTTGTTTGTAAGAATGATGAACATTGTCTACTTCCAACCTTCCAACTCCTTACAAGTCTACCTATGGAAGTCATCTTTTCTAACCTACCGAATTTTCTTTCTACATTGCGACCTCATCCAAGTCCTCTGTCTTTAGTTAACTTAAGTGCTAATCCTAATATTGACCATGTTAATGCTCCCTCTCCCCAGCCCGCTGTATGACCAGTACTGTAAGGACCACTACGCGGACGGCCACTGCGACCAGGGCTGTAACAACGCAGAGTGCGAGTGGGACGGCCTGGACTGTGCCAACAACATGCCCGAGAAGCTAGCTGACGGCCACCTGGTCCTTGTGGTCCACATCCCCCCCGAACAGCTAAAAAATGGTTTGTCCACTTTCCTCCGTGAGCTCAGCAGCGTTTTGCACACCAACGTGGTGTTCCGGCGCGACGCCAATGGAGAGCCCATGGTGTTCCCCTACTATGGCAGCGAGCAGGAGCTGGCCAAGCACAACGTGAAGCGTTCCACCGACAGCTGGCCCGACTGGGCGGTCGTGCCGGCCAACATGCTGGGCCAGGTGAAGGAGAGCGTGGGGTCCATGGTGAACCTGCCCCGCCAGCGCCGAGAATTGGACCTCATGCAGGTCAAAGGGTAGGTACACACACTTGTTCACTTTGTTATACATTGCTCAGTCACACGCATTCAATGATACACACACAAATGCACCCAGAGTCGCTCGCTCACTCACTCAGACATTACATGTTGAGTCTTTCCAAAGAATTTTCCTTAGATTTGATATCTGAGAGGAGAGTCAGAAGTTGACCTGATTGGTCAAGTGAATCCTTTCCTTCCCTCTTATTGGTTGAATTAACTCTCCCCTTCTCTGATAGGTCGGTGGTATACCTGGAGATTGATAACCGCCAGTGCTACCAGCAGTCCACGGAATGCTTCCAGAGCGCCACCGACGTCGCCGCGTTCCTGGGAGCACTGGCCTCCAGCGGGAATCTCAATGTTCCTTACATCGAGGCAGTCACCAGTAAGTACCAACATACAGTATCTCTCGAGCTGAAATACTCTCCATTAAAAAATGTCTCTCCTTCATAAAATATGACTATGAAATTATGAAAATAGACCAATAACTACTTTAATGCTTGTGATGATGATGGTGACTTTATATGTATCCATTAGGAAAAATGTGTGTCATACAGCATGCCAATATACAGATATTCACATAGACAGACTGCACATGCAGTTGAAGACAGAAGTTTACATACACCTTAGCCAAATACATTTAAACTCAGTTTTTCACAATTCCTGACATTTAATCCTAGTAAAAATTCCCTGTCTTAGGTCAGTTAGGATCACCACTTTATTTTAAGAATGTGAAATGTCAGAATAATAGTAGAGATCAGCTTTTATTTCTTTCATCACATTCCCAGTGGGTCAGAAGTTTCCATACAATCAATTAGTATTTGGTAGCATTGCCTTTCAATTGTTTAACTTGGGTCAAACGTTTCGGAAAGCCTTCCACAAGCTTCCCACAATAAGTTGGGTGAATTTTGGCCTATTCCTCCTGACAGAGCTGGTGTAACTGAGTCAGGTTTTCTATAGGACTGAGGTCAGGGCTTTGTGATGGCCACTCCAACACCTTGACTTTGTTGTCCTTAAGCCATTTTGCCACAACTTTGGAAGTATGCTTGGGGTCATTGTCCATTTGGAAGACCCATTTATGACCAAGCTTTAACTTCCTGACTGATGTTTTGAGATGTTGCTTCAATATATCCACATAATTTTCCTCCCTCATGATGCCATCTATTTTGTGAAATGCACCAGTCCCTCCTGCAGCAAAGCACCCCCACACATGATGCTGCCACCCCGTGCTTCACGGTTGGGATGGTGTTCTTCAGCATGCAAGCCTCTCCCTTTTTCCTCCAAACATAACAATGGTCATTATGGCCAAACTGTTTTTGTTTCATCAGACCAGAGGACATTTCTCCAAAAAGTACGATCTTTGTCCCCATGTGCAGTTGCAAACCGTAGTCTGGCTTTTTTATGGCGGTTTTGGAGCAGTGGCTTCTTCCTTGCTGAGCAGCCTTTCAGGTTATGTCGATATAGGACTTGTTTTACTGTGAATATAGTTACTTTTGTACCTGTTTCCTCCAGCCAGAATCTTCACACGGTCCTTTGCTGTTGTTCTGGGATTGATTTTCACTTTTCGCACCAAAGTACGTTCATCTCAAGGAGACAGAACGCGTCTCCTTCCTGAGCGGTATGACGGCTGTGTGGTCCCATGGTGTTTATACTTGCATACTATTGTTTGTACAGATGAACGTGATACCTTTAGGCGTTTGGAAATTGCTCCCAAGGATGAGCCAGACCTGTGGATGTCAACAAATTTTTTTCTGAGGTCTTGGCTGATTCCTTTCGATTTTCCCATGATTTCAAGCAAAGAGGCACTGAGTTTGAAGGTAGGCCTTGGAATACATCCACAGGTACACCTCCAGTTGACTCATATGATGTCAATTAGCCTATCAGAAGCTTCTAAAGTTATTACATCATTATCTGGAATTTTCCAAGCTGTTTAAAGGCACAATCAACTTAGTGTAGGTAAACTTCTGACCCACTGGAATTGTGATACAGTGAATTATAAGTGAAATAATCTGTCTGTAAACAATTGTTGGAAAAATGACTTGTCATGCACAAAGTAGATGTCCTAACCGATTTGCCAAAACTATAGTTTGTTAACAAGAAATGTGTGGAGTGGTTGAAAAACGAGTTTTAATGACTCCAACCTAAGTGTATGTAAATTTCCGACTTCAACATGTAAGCGTTACATACATAGTACAACAGTCGTGTCCCCATTCTGACATGCTGTACTCGCCCTGCCCCTCTCTCCCAGGTGTGCAGCCCACCCCTGCATCCTCTGAGCTATACCCCATGTACGTGGTGTTCCTGGGGCTGGCTGTACTGGGCTTCATCTGCCTGGGGGTGCTGGTGTCACGTAAACGTCGACGGGAGCACGGACAGCTCTGGTTCCCCGAGGGCTTCAAAGTTTCTGAGCCCAGCAAGAAGAAACGCAGAGAGCCCGTAGGAGAGGACTCTGTGGGACTCAAGTAAGTGCGTGCGTGTGTGTGTGTGTGTGTGTTTTCATGTGTGGCTTTTCTAACTGGTCTTTCCTATGTCCAACAGGCCACTGAAGAACATTTTGGACATTTCTCTGATGGACGACAGCCAGAATGGATTGTGGGGAGAGGAGGAGCCAGACTCGAGACGCTTTAGGGTAAGAGAGCAGCTGAAACCTACACAGACCATGTACAACCACAAAATGTATACACATTTGGAAATTGTTGAATTAATGTTAAATACATAAACAGATAATTGCCTTTGCCTACATAATGTGTATTGTGTGGTCACAGAGATTGTGTTGCCCTGTATTAGTTTTTTGGGTCTTTTGTACGATAGTTGATGGACCATGTTTGTCTCTGTGTTAGTTTGAGGAGCAGGCCATGTTGGACCTAGATGACCGCACTGACCACAGACAGTGGACCCAGCAACACCTGGACGCGGCTGACCTGCGGATCCCTTCCATCGCCCCCACACCTCCCCAGGGAGAGATCGAGAATGACTGCATGGACGTCAATGTCCGAGGCCCAGGTGTGTGAGGATCTCCCTCTTCACTATTTTCTCTCTATATACAGTACCAGTCAAAAGTTTGGACACACCTACTCATTCCAGTTTTTTTGTGTATTTTTACTATATAATAATAGTGAAAACATAAAAACTATGAAATAACACATGGAATCATGTAGTAACCAAAAAAGTGTTAAACAAATCAAAATATATTTGAGATTTGAGATTCTTCAAAGTAGCCACCCTTTGCCTTGATGACAGCTTTGCACACTCTTGGCATTCTCTCAACCAGCTTCATGAGGTAGTCACCTGGAATGCATTTCAATTAACTTCTTAGGGAGTAGCGCACGAGGTGACCGTTTTGGAGACCCTGGCGTGCCCAAAGTAAAATGCCTCCCATTCAGGCCCAGAAAATAGGATATGCACATATTTTGTACCATTGGATAGGAATGGTACTAAAAGTGTTAACCATTTGTCTGTGAGTACAACAGAACGGATATGGCAGGCGAAACCCCTAGGAATTTCTGTCCTGGAAAAAGTGGTTTTGACAGAGTGCCTCATTTGGACCCCCTCCCTCATGAAAATGCCCATAAAAGGGCATATGAATGCAGTACCTATTGCTTCCTCTGGATGTCAACAGTCTCGAGACACTGTTCAGATTTTATTTGATGCTATTAGAGCAGAGAAGAAGAGGAAACCAGGAAGTGTCCCCTTGAATGTCAACAGAAGAGAGCGCGCGCTCCCGACAAGGCACGCTCTGTGTTTTTTTCCGTTCTTATCACTCAGTTTATATTCCGGTTGATTTATAATAGTAAATATACGTAAAAGTGTTCCTAAGGATACATTTTAAATGATTTTTGATTGGACAAGTTTATAGGTTTAATTTGAACGAGTTCTCGTCACGTTTCAATGGAGGAGTGGAGGCTGTAGTTTCTGATTATAACGCGTGAACCAAATGGAGATTTATGGATATAATACATTACTTTTTCTAACAAAAGAACCATGGATTGTCTTCGTTGGACACTTGGGAAGCCCTCAGCAGAAGTTCTTCAACAGGTAATTGATTTGTTTTCGCTGTGAAATGTGTTTTCTGTGAACCGTGAAGGCTTATGAATTCATGGTAATGGGAAAAATATGTGAGGTGCTACCCTCAAACAATCAAATGTGGTGCTTTCGCCGTAAAGCCTTTTTGAAATCTGACAACGCTGTGATATTGCCAAGAAACAGAGCTTTTGATGAGTATGAAACACTTGTATATGGGTGCATGTTTAATAATTCAACTTTTGGATTTGGATTTTGAATTTGGCGCCTTGCATTTCACCGGGTAGTGTCGGGATTGGGGCGCTAGCGCCCCACCACTCCCCAAGAGGTTAACAGGTGTGCCTTGCTAAAAGTTAATTTGTGGAATTTCTTTCCTTCTTAATGCGTTTGAGCCAATCAGTTCTGTAACAAGGTAGGAGTGGAATACAGAAGATAGCCTTATTTGGTAAAAGACCAAGTCCATATTATGGCAAGAACAGCTCAAATAAGCAAAGAGAAGTGACGGTCCATCATTACTTTAAGACATGTAGGTTAGTCAATCCGGAAAATGTCAAGAACTTTGACATGTTCTTCAAGTGCAGTTGCAAAAACCATCAAGCGCTATGATGAAACTGGCACTCATGAGGACCGCCACAGGAAAGGAAGACCCAGAGTTACCTCTGCTGCAGAGGATAAGTTCACTAGAGTGACCAGCCTCAGAAATTGCAGCCCAAATAAATGCTTCACAGAGTTCAAGTAACAGCCACATCTCAACATCAACTGTTTAGAGGAGACTGTGTGAATCAGGCCTTAATGGTCGAAACCACTACTAAAGGACACCAATAAGAAGAAGAGACTTGCTTGGGCCAAGAAACACGATCAATGGACATTAGACCGGTGGACATCTGTCCTTTGGTCGGATGACTCCAAATTTGACATTTTTGGTTCCAACCGCCGTGTCTTTGAGACGCTGAGTAGGTGAACGGATGATCTCTCTGCATGTGTAGTTCCCACCATGAAGCATGGTGGAGGAGGTGTGATGGTGTGGGGGGTGCTTTGCTGGTGACACGGTCAGTGATTTATTTATATTTCAAGGCACACTTAACCAGCATGGCTACCACAGCATTCTGCAGCTTTACACCATCCCATCTGGTTTGCGCATAGTGGGACTATCATTTGTTTTTCAACAGGACAATGACCCAACACACCTCCAGCCTTTGTAAGGGCTATTTGACTAAGAATGAGAGTGATGGAGTGCTTCATCTGATGACCTGGCCTCTACAATCACCGGACCTCAACCCAATTGAGATGGTTTGGAATGAGTTGGACCGCAGAGTGAAGGAAAAGCAACCAACAAGTGCTCAGCATATGTGGGAACTCCTTCAAGACTGTTAAAGTATTCCTCATGAAGCTGGTTGAGAAAATGCCAGGGGTGCAAAGCTGTCATCAAGGCAAAGGGTGGCTTCTTTGAAGAATCTCAAAATATAAAATATATTATTTGTTACATGATTCCATATGTGTTTTTTCAAAACCCTTGAATGAGTAGGTGTGTCCAAACGTTTGAATGGTACTGTATATATTCTCTCTCTTTTCTCCTTTCTGTCTCTCAATTCAATTCAATTCAATTTATGGGCTTTATTGGCATGGGAAACATATGTTTACATTGCCAAAGCAAGTGAAATAGATAATAAACAAAAGGGAAATAAACAATAAAAATGAACATTAAACATTATACTTACAAAAGTTCCAAAACAATAAAGACATTTAAAATGTCATATTCTGAATATATACAGTGTTGTAATGATGTGTAAATAGTTAAAGTACAAAAAGGAAAATAAATAAACATAAATATAGGTTGTATTTACAATGGTGCTTGTTCTTCACTGGTTGTCCTTTTCTTGTGGCAACAGGACACAAATCTTGCTGCTGTGATGGCACACTGGTATTTCACCCAAATTTTATTTGTTTTTTAATTATTTTTGTGTCTGTGTAATCTAAGGGAAATAAACTCATCAAAAAAATAAACATTTCTTTTTCAGGACCCTGTATTTCAAAGATTATTTGTAAAAATGCAAATAACTTCACAGATCTTCATTGTAAAGGGTTTAAACACTGTTTCCCATGCTTGCTCAATGATCCATAAACAATTAATGAACATGCACCTGTGGAACGGTCGTTAAGACACTAACCGCTTTCAGACGGTAGGCAATTAAGGTCACAGTTATGAAAACTTAGGACACTAAAGAGGACTTTCTACTGACTCTGAAACATCAAAAGAAAGATGCCCAGGGTTCCTGCTCATCTGCGTGAACGTGCCTTAGGCATGCTGCAAGGAGGCATGAGGACTGCAGATGTGGCCAGGGCAATAAATTGCAATGTCCGTACTGTGAGACGCCTAAGACACCGCTACAGGAAGACAGGACGGACAGCCGATCGTCCTCGCAGGGGCAGACTACGTGTAACAACACCTGCACATGATCGGTACATCCTAACATCACACCTGCGGGACAGGTACAGGATGGCAACAACAACTGCCCGAGTTACACCAGGTACGCACAATCCCTCCATCAGTGCTCAGACTGTCCGCAATAGGCTGCGAGAGGCTGGACTGAGGGCTTGTAGGCCTGTTGTAAGGCAGGTCTTCACCAGACATCACCGGCAACAACGTCGCCTATGGGCACAAACCCATCAAACAGTGTTCTTCACTGACGAGTCGCGGTTTTGTCTCACCAGGGGTGATGGTCGGATTCGCGTTTATTGTCGAAGGAATGAGCGTTACACCGAGGCCTGTACTCTGGAGCGGGATCGATTTGGAGGTGGAGGGTCCGTCATGGTCTGGGGCGGTGTGTCACAGCATCATCGGACTGTCATTACAGGCAATCTCAACGCTGTGCTTTACAGGGAAGACATCCTCCTCCCTCATGTGGTACCCTTCCTGCAGACTCATCCTGACATGACTCTCCAGCATGACAATGCCACCAGCCATACTGCGCATTCTGTGCAAGATTTCCTGCAAGACAGGAATGTCAGTGTTCTGCCATGGCCAGCGAAGAGCCCGGATCTCAATCCAATTGAGCACATCTGGGACCTGTTGGATCGGAGGGTGAGGGCCAGGGCCATTCCCCCCAGAAATGTCCGGGAACTTGCAGGTGCCTTGTTACCCCACTCTTCCACCATCTCACAGCAAGAACTGGCAAATCTGGTGCAGTCCATGAGGAGGAGATGCACTGCAGTACTTAATGCAGCTGGTGGCCACACCAGATACTGACTGTTACTTTTCAATTTCTGTTAGTCACATGTCTGTGGACCTTGTTCAGTTTATGTCTCAGTTGTTGAATCTTGTTATGTTCATACAAATATTTACACATGTTAAGTTTGCTGAAAATAAACGCAGTTGACAGTGAGAGGACGTTTCTTTTTTTGCTGAGTTTGTGTCTCTAATATGTAATACTGTATATTTGTCAGGAGGTTAGGAAGTGCAAACCCTACTGAGGTTTTTCACCACGCTGTCTGTGTGGGTGGACCATTTCAGTTTGTCCGTGATGTGTACGCCGAGGAACTTTAAAACTTTCCACGTTCTCCACTACTGTCCCGTCGATGTGGATAGGGGGGTGCTCCCTCTGATGTTTCCTGAGTCCACGATCATCTCCTTTGTTTTGTTGACGTTGAGTGTGAGGTTATTTTCCTGACACCACACTCCGAGGGCCCTCACCTCCTCCCTGTAGGCCGTCTCGTCGTTGTTGGTAATCAAGCTGACCACTGTAGTGTTGTCTGCAAACTGATTGACTTGGAGGCGTGCATGGCAACGCAGTCATTGGTGAACAGGGAGTACAGGAGAGGGCTGAGAACGCATCCTTGTGGGGCCCCAGTGTTGAGGGTCAGCGGGGTGGAGATGTTGTTTCCTACTTTCACCACCTGGGGGGCGGCCCGTCAGAAAGTCCAGGACCCAGTTGCACAGGGTGGGGTCGAGACCCGGGGTCTCGAGCTTAATGACGAGTTTGGAGGGTACTATGGTGTTAAATGCTGAACTGTAATTGATGAACAGCATTCTTACATAGGTTTTGACTAGTCTCTCAAAGCACGTCATGATCACGGAAGTGAGTGCTACGGGGCGATAGTTGTTTAGCTCAGTTACCTTAGCTTTCTTGGGAACAGGAACTATGGTGACCCTCTTGAAGCATGTGGGAACAGCAGACTGGGATAGGGATTGATTGAATATGTCCGTAAACGCACCAGCCAGCTGGTCTGCGCGTGCTCTGAGGACGCGGCTAGGGATGCCGTCTGGGCCGGCAGCCTTGCAAGGGTTAACACGTTTAAATGTTTTACTCACGTTGGCTGCGGTGAAGGATAGCCCGCAGGTTTTGGTAGCGGGCCGTGTCAGTGGCACAGTATTGTCCTCAAAGCGAGCAAAGAAGTTGTTTAGTTTGTCTGGGAGCAAGACATCGGTATCCGCGACAGGGCTGCGACTAGACCCTGCCACATACGTCTTGTGTCTGAGCCGTTGAATTGCAACTCTACTTTGTCTCAATACTGACGCTTAGCTTGTTTGATTGCCTTGCGGAAGGAATAGCTACACTGTTTGTATTCGTTCATGTTTCCGGTCGCCTTGCCATGATTAAAAGCAGTGGTTTGCGCTTTCAGTTTTGCCCGAATGCTGCCATCAATCCACGGTTTCTGGTTGGGGAAGGTTTTAATATTCAACGTGGGTACCACATCACCGATTCACTTGCTAATAAACTCGCTCACCGAATCAGCGTATACATCAATGTTGTTGTCTGAGGCTATCCGGAACATATCCCAGTCAATGTGATCAAAGCAATCTTGAAGCGTGGAATCAGATTGGTCGGACCAGCGTTGAACAGACCTGAGCACGGGCGTTTCCTGTTTTAGTTTCTGTCTATAGGCTGGGAGCAACAAAATGGAGTCGTGGTCAGATTTGCCAAAAGGAGGGCGAGGGAGGGCTTTGTATGCGTTGCGGAAATTTGAGTAGCATTGATCCAGCGTTTTACCAGCCCGGGTCGCGCATTCGATATGCTGATAAAATGTAGGGAGCCTTATTTTCAGATTAGCCTTGTTAAAATCCCCAGCTACAATAAATGCAGCCTCAGGATATGTGGTTTCCAGTTTACATAGAGTCCAATGAAGTTCTTTCAGGGTCGTCGAGGTGTCTACTTGGGGGGGGATATACACGGCTGTGATTATAATCGAAGAGAATTCTCTTGGTAGATAATGCGGTCGGCATTTGATCGTAAGGAATTCTAGGTCAGGTGAACAAAAGGACTTGAGTTCCTGTATGTTGTCATGAACACACCACGACTCGTTAATCATAAGGCATACACCCCCACCCTTCTTCTTACCAGAGAGATGTTTGTTTATGTTGGAGCGATGCGTGAAGAAACCGGTGGCTGTACCGACTGATAACGATTCCCGAGTGAGCCATGTTTCCATGAAACAAAGAATGTTACAATCTCTGATGTCCTTCTGGAAGGCAATCCTTGCTCGAATTTCGTCTACCTTGTTGTCAAGAGACTGGACATTGGCGAGTAGTATACTACGGAGCCTGACCTGTCTGCCTCTTCTGCGGCGCCGTTGTTTTGGGTCGCCTACTGGGATCCGAATCCATTGTCCTGGGTGGAGGATCCGCTTCGGGAAAGTTGTATTCCTGGTCGTAATGTTGGTAAGTTGACGTTGCTCTTATATCCAATAGTTCCTCCCGACTGTATGTAATAAGACTTAAGATTTCCTGGGGTAACAATGTAAGAAATAATACATAAAAAAACTAAATACTGCATAGTTTCCTAAGAACGCGAAGCGAGGTGTCCATCTCTGTCGGCGCGAAGCATTTCAGTTTTCTCTGTTTTTGGTCAATTCTTTCCAATGTGTCAAGTAATTCTCTTTTTGTTTTCTCATGATTTGGTTGGGTCTAATTGTGTTGCTGTCCTGGGGCTCTGTGGGTCTGTTTGTGTTTTTGAACAGAGCCCCAGGACAACCTTGCTTACGAGACTCTTCTCTAGGTTAATCTCTCTGTAGGTGATGGCTTTGTTATGGAAGGTTTGGGAATCGCTTCCTTTTAGGTGGTTGTAGAATTTAACAGCTCTTTTCTGGATTTTGATAATTAGAGGGTATCAGCCTATTCTGCTCTGCATATATTTTTTGGTGTTTTACGTTGTACACTGAGGATATTCTTTCAGAATTCTGCATGCAGAGTCTCAATTTGGTGTTTGTTCCATTTTGTGAATTCTTGGTTTGTGAGCAGACCCCAGACCTCACAACCATAAAAGGCAATGAGTTCTATAACTGATTCAAGTATTTTTTGCCAGATCCTAATTGGTATGTCGAATTTTATGTTCCTTTTGATGGCATAGAAGGCCCTTCTTGCCTTGTCTCAGATCATTCACAGCTTTGTGGAAGTTACCTGTGGCACTGATGTTTAGGCTGAGGTATGTATCGTTTTTTTGTATGCTCTAGGGCAATGGTGTCTAGATGGAATTTGTATTCGTGGTCCTGGGAACTGGACCTTTTTTGGAACACCATTTTTGTCTTACTGAGATTTACTGTCAGGGCCCAGGTCTGACATAATTGTGCAGAAGATCTAGGTGCTGCTGTAGGCCCTCTTTGGTTGGGGACAGAAGCACCAGATCATCAGCCAACAGTAGACATTTGACTTCAGATTCTAGTAGGGTGAGGCCGGTTGATGCACACTTTTCTTGTGCCCTCGCCAATTTGTTGATATATATGTTGAAGAGGGTGGGGCATAAGCTGCATCCCTGTCTCACCCCCCGGCCCTGTGGAAAGAAATGTGTGTGTTTTTTGCCAATTTTAACAGCACACTTGTTGTTTGTGTACATGAATTGTCATATGTTTTTCCCCCAACTGCTTTCCCTCGGCCCTCGTGCCAAATTGAGTCCAAAGCTTATTTTTTTATCAACAAACCATGAAGACTTTATTTTGGTTTGTTTGTCAATTAGGGTGTGCAGGGTGAATACGTGGTCTGTCGTATGGTAATTTGGTAAAAAGCCAATTTGACATTTGCTCAGTACATTGTTTTTGCTGAGGAAATGTAAGAGTCTGCTGTTAATGATAATGCAGAGGATTTTCCCAAGGTTGCTGTTGACACATATCCCACGGTAGTTTGTCTCCACTTTTGTGGATTGGGGTGATCAGTCATTGGTTCCAAATATTGGGGAATATGCCAGAACTTAGGATGATGTTAAAGAGTTTAAGTCTAGCCAATTGGAATTTGTGGTCTGTATATTTTATCATTTCATTTAGGATACCATCAACCCCACAGGCCTTTTTGGGTTGGAGGGTTTGTATTTTGTCCTGTAGTTCATTCAGTGTAATTGGAGAATCCAGTGTTGTCTTTAATAGTTGATTCTAAGATTTGTATTTGATCATGTATATGTTTTTGCTCTATGTTCCGTGTTATAGAGCCAAAATGATTGGAGAAGTGGTTTATCCATACATCTCTGTTTTGGATAGATAACTCTCTGTGTTGTTGTTTGTTTTAGAGTTTTCCAATTTTCCCAGAAGTGGTTAGAGTGCTGTTCCTTCTTTTTCTGTAGTGTATTTCTATATTGTTTTAGTGATTCACCATAGTGAAGGCATAGGCTCAGGTTTTCTGGGACTCTATGTTTTTGGTTAGACAGGTTTCTCAATTTCTTTCTTAGGTTTTTGTATTCTTCATCAAACCATTTGTCATTGTTGTTAATTTTCTTAGGTTGTCTGCTTGACATTTTTAGATTTGGTAGGGAAGCTGAGAGGTCAAATATAGGTTTACTACTGCCAAGTTTTCACCTTCACTATTACAGTGAAACATTTTGTCCAGAAAATTGTTTAGAAGGGATTGAATTTGTTATTGCCTAATTGTTTTTTGGTAGATTTCCACACTACTTTCCTTCCATCTATAGCATTTGTTAATTTTATTCAGTTCCTTTGGCTTTGATGCATCATGATTGAGCAAAGCTCTGTTCAAGGAGTGTGATTTGGCTGTGATCTGATAAAGGTGTCAGTGGACTGACTGAACGCTCTAAGAGATTATGAGTTGAGGTCAGTGGTAAAGTAGTCTACAGTACTACTGCCAAGAGATGAGCTATATGTGTACCTACCATAAGAGTCCCCTCGAAGCCTACCGTTGACTATGTACATGCCCAGCGTCCGACAGAGCTGCAGGAGTTGTGACCTGTTTTTGTTGGTTATGTCGCAGTTGTGTCAAGGGGGGCATGTGGGAGAGGGAATGCTGTCACCTCCAGGTAGGTGTTTGTCACCCTGTGTGCTGACGGTGTCAGGTTCTTGTCCAGTTTTGGCATTGAGGTCGCCACAGACTAGTACATGTCCCTGGGCCTGGAAATTGTTGATCTCCTCCTCTTGGATGGAGAAGCTGGAGGACGTCTGATATGGGGGGGCCTATATAGTGTCTCTGTCATACCCCTGTCACATGACTTGTTTAGAAGTAACATTAAAGACGTCCTCCAGTGATAAAAAAAATTAATACAAAAATCCTGTTGAAAATCCCAAGTATAAATAAGTGTAAAGTGCACACACTAAAGAGTAAATAAATATGTTATGAGACAAATAATGTTTTTTAGACACAACTGTAAACTTCAAGGAGTATGGCATTCAAGGGGTTGGCCTGATGGGAAGTTGTGATGCCATTGGCCTCCGCCTTGCTTGAGGGACAATAGAGGAGCAATATCTAAAACAAAAGAGCAAAGACCCACACCCCCATGCCCACCTATTGTTAAGTAAATCAGGTGTTATATGAGGTGAAAAGGAGACTGGAGTGCCACTCAGTTTAAATCAAGTATTTTCCCTTTGTCCTAATGTGTGTTTTTTCTCTCTATCCACCTCCCATCTCTCAGATGGTTTCACTCCTCTAATGATCGCATCGTGCAGCGGAGGAGGCCTGGAGACGGGGAACAGTGAGGAGGAGGAGGACCCTTCGGCTGAGATCATCTCTGACTTCATCTACCAGGGCGCCAACCTGCACAACCAGACGGACCGCACAGGCGAGACCGCTCTTCACCTGGCCGCCCGCTACGCCCGTTCCGACGCCGCCAAGCGACTGCTGGAGTCCACCGCCGACGCCAACGTCCAGGACAACATGGGGCGCACTCCACTGCACGCTGCCGTGGCTGCAGACGCACAAGGAGTCTTCCAGGTACCAGAGTTCTCTCTACTACTACAGTACTCTAGTAGTGCTACATACTTAGAATAGTGCTACTCTGAATTAATAAATACATTCATTTTATATGCCACTTTTCATTTGTGGACTATCAAAATTCTTTTCTAAAGCATGTGCAAAAAGGTGCATTTCCGTGAATTGAAAATGCTATTATATATAATGCCATATGTAGCATTCCCTATTACCAGTTAAGCATTTGGACTTTGCTCTCACATTTAGCCTGTACTGTACATGTTCACTAAAGGTGCCTGTCTTTTCGTTCAGATTCTGATCCGGAACCGGGCCACTGATCTTGACGCCCGCATGCATGATGGAACGACTCCTCTGATCCTGGCCGCCCGATTGGCTGTGGAAGGCATGGTGGATGAGCTTATCAACTGTCATGCTGATGCCAACGCCATCGATGACGTTGGTAGGTTGCACTGAATTTACTTTGGTTCTATTCACATCATATCTCCCACACAGTGCACTAAGGGAATGGGTGGAATTTGAGATTTGCCCTTAACCGGCTGACCCATCTTCATGGACTGTGGCCCTCATGGTCTAGGAATGTGCAGGTTATTTGCATTTGTATTATCCACCCTTTAATTTATTTGTATTTTTTCTCCAGGTAAATCTGCCCTTCATTGGGCTTCAGCTGTCAACAACGTGGATGCTGCCATGGTGTTGCTGAAGAATGGCGCCAACAAAGACATGCAGAACAACAAGGTGAAAAACATGGATCACACAAACATACATATCACACTTACATATCACACTAGTTGACACACTAGTGAATCTACTATTTGCCAACTTGTGTAGTTGTGTGTAATTGTTACATGCTCAATGGTGTATTTCGAACTGTTGAGAAAAAATACTAAACGCTCATTGTGGAATGTCATTCCAGTAAATGCCACCATTGTTCAAGGGATCAAAGAATAATCACAATCGAATGTAAAATAAAGTATTGTATAAACATTTTCTCACGCACTGCTGTCTCTCTAGGAGGAAACTCCTCTCTTTCTGGCAGCCAGAGAGGGCAGTTATGAGACGGCCAAGGTACTGCTGGAACACTTTGCCAACCGCGAGATCACCGACCACCTGGACCAGCTGCCCAGGGACATCGCCCAGGAGCGAATGCACCATGACATCATCCGTCTGCTTGATGAATACAACCTGGTGAGGAGCCCAGGGCTCCATAATGGGACCCTGAGCACCACCAGCCTGTCCCCGCCTCTGTGCTCCCCCAACAGATACCTGGGTAGCCTCAAGCCCACCGCCCCAGGCAAGAAGGTCCGCAAGCCAGGCTCTGGAGGGAAGGATGGTGGCAAAGATATGAGGATACGGAAGAAGAAGTCCCTGGATGGGAAGGGCAGTCTGCTGGACAGCTCAGCCGTCCTCTCGCCCGTCGACTCCCTGGAGTCGCCCCACGGGTACCTGTCCGACGTGGCGTCGCCGCCAATGACATCGCCATTCCAGCAGTCTCCGCCCGTGTCGTTCAACCACCTGCAAGGCAGTGGAGACAGCCACCTAGGTCAGATGGGCATGGGCAAGGGGCAGGACATGGGGCATCTGCCCTTTGACCCAAACCCTCCCCGCCTGTCCCATCTGCCCGTTTCCAGCCCCAGCAGCCAGGGAACCATCACTATGGCCATGGGCGGAGCTGGGGGTAGAGGACAGTGTGATTGGCACACCAGGATGCACCCGAGTCTCGGGCAGCAGGGTGGCTTCAGCCAAGGCCTTCCCATGTCCCACGGTATGATGGCTCCCCTCCGCGGAGTCCCCACTGCCACCCTGTCCCGGATGATGGGCTACCAGGGCCTGCAGACCAGCCATCTGGGCACGCCGCCCCACCTCATGCAGCAGATGCACTCCCGGCAGAACCCGCAGCTCCAGCACCAGAACTCCAACTCCACCACGGCCGGCCAGGTCCTGAGCCAGAGTTTCCTGAGCAGCGAACTGAGCGGCTCGGACCTGCAGCAGGGCAACGGGGCGGGTCGCTCGGTCCCCATCCACACCATCCTCCCCCAGGAGACCCAGATTCTCGGAACACAGTTCCTCACCCCACCCTCCCAGCACAGCTATTCCGGCCCAATGGACAACACACCCAATCACCAGCTGCAGGTGCCTGACCACCCCTTTCTAACTCCCTCCCCCGGATCCCCTGACCAATGGTCCAGCTCCTCTCCACATTCCAATATGTCTGATTGGTCAGAGGGCATCTCCAGTCCTCCAATGAGTTTGCATTCTCAGATGGGCCTTATCCCTAACCAGTTTAAGTAGAGTGGACAGAAGAACTCGTTAATAGGAAAACAAAATAAAAAATACTTTTAAATGGACAAGAACATCTGACCTGACTGAAGATTCTCCTTTTTTATTACCAATTTTTATACTAACGACAAGAACTGTTTTTTTTTATTTTTTATTTATGTACTTTTTTTGACATGATATAAAGAAGATGCTTTTATATTTATGCTTTTTAAAAAATGGAAGGGAACTTGGGCTGTGTGTACGGGGAGATTGGGGACAGGGCGTCAGGAAAGGAGTATGTCTATCTACTGTGACGCAGAGGCTACTGACTGTGCGAACACTGGCTATTTATTGGGGTCTTATGTTGCTCTCATCACTGGATCGTGCACCAATTTTCATAGTTTTATTTTGGGAGTGCATTGTCATTATGTTTTGTATAATATCTTTTTTTTCAGGGGAATGTTTGTTGTAAAAGTTCCAGTATTAATTGAGTAGATGTATAACCTCGTCTTTTTTAACTGTAGCAAGTTTGTTACTGAACTACAATTCATTAAGTCTTAACACTGAGTATGCGCTAGAGGATGGATGATCGAACCTGTGTCTTAAAGTGTGTCCAAAATGCCACCCCTGTCAGTTAAACGGTTTATGTCTGCGGTAAAATTAGTTTGGGGGATTAGAATGGGACCAGATGAGTCCCACTGGGAAACTGTGTTAACTGAAAGTGCAACGGTCAGTTGATCCAGGTCATGAGATAAAACTTAAAGACAAATTACATCTTACACATGCCTTATTCTACAATGGTGTGTCACTGTTATTTTGCCCCTTTGAAGGCAAATATGTCATCTTTGGTGAGATTCCCAGTGAGTGTCCTCTAAATCGAGGATGCTTTTTGTGTGTGTATGAGAGAAAGGAGGAAGTTCTTGTGTGTTTGACATCACCTGCGCTTTGTGGGGAGCATGGTATAGGTGTCTGTTATGTCACGTTTATAAACTAGATCAGAGATAAGTGTTTTAAGAAATGTCATTCAAAAGTGTATGTACATGCAATGTTTGCAAACAAAAAGTATTTCCTGTCAAATATCTTGATTCAATAAAGGGCACTGTTAAGCTTGCAGTTATGGATTAGATGTTTTATTCTTTATTAACGGTTACATCCACACAATAATGTGATTGACTAACCACAATAGATGAATATAACAGTTTGATTAGAACGTTTCCATGCTTTTCAACGGATGATTTCCCTAATAATCCTGTTTACATGGACACATCTGAAATCAGGCTACCTGATGAGACTTTGATGAATGCAGAAAATTGCATTGTAGCCTATAGATATGAAATGCATTTATGGATTTTTTATTTTACCTTTACATTTTAGTCATTTAGCAGACACTCTTATACAGAGTCACTTACAGTTAGTGCATTCATCTTAAGATAGCTAGGTGGGACAACCACATATCACAGTCATAGTAAGTACATTTTTCCTCAAGGTAGCTATCAGCTAAGTCAGAGCTAGTAAGGGGGAAATGCATTATTTTCTCTTTTTCAACCCGACTGCAGGTTATGATTCAACTTGGCACTGCATTATTGTTTCTGACACACACACACACACACAGAAAAAGGATATTCACAGTTTACTAGGTACACCAATCTAGTACCTGGGTTGGACCCACCGTTGCCTCCAGAACAGCCTGAATTCTTCGGGGCATTCTACAAGGTGTCGGAAACGTTCAACAGGGATGTAGGTCCATGCTGACATGATGGAATCACGCAGTTGCTGCAGACTGGATGGCGGTACATTCATGCTGTGAACAGCCCGTTCCATCTCATCCCAAACATGCTCTTTTGGGTTGAGGTCTGTGGTCTCAAGTAAACTGAACTCGTTGTCATGTTCCAGGCTAGAACGGTGCGTGGGTAAAATCACTGGGTAAGCCAATCCCAGTAAAAAAAGCCATATTACAGCCTATGTTTTGATATAAACCGTTGTTGGCTCTATAACCCAATCGTTCATACGCCATCGTGATAGATATTAAGGCCATGACAAAAAAAGACACAGTGGAGGAATAAATTAAAGTACACGTTTGTTTCATCACAAAACCGGAGAGCAAGTCCACGAAGCAAATAATGCATGTAAAAAACAGTTATATGACCTGCAGCATGGTCAAGCAAGTTATTTTAACAGTTGACTAAACAACTACTGATTTAGAACCACAGAGTTACCACAAGTCAGCACAAAGACAACAGGAGCCCTGCCTCTGCTATTCCAGCACCATTTACACTTAAACATTTAAACATCATCAAATCAACAAGGCTATATATGCTTAGTTTAATACACTGAATAAAAACTTAAATATACCAAAAACAATTTAGCCCAATCGGTGTTGCTAAATTTCATGTGGCTGTCCATGATACAGATTTCCGTCTATCTGTGTGTGTGTGTGCGTGTGCGTGAAAACCATTTTTTGGGGAGCTAAGTTCGCTAGCTAGTTAACGTGAGCCTACTAGGCTACATATTGAACTTCAATCGTCTCAGGCCAGTTGCACAACATATTCATTTATGGTTAGGTCAGAATCACCGTCATAATCATTGGCCTGTACAGATAATTAAGACACGTTTTTCTGACAATGATGACCTTTTGCTCAGGATGTGAATTGATTGGTGTGAAGGCAAATCCAAACTGGCCTCCCTTGGGGGGTGTTTTTCTGTGCCAGGACAACCCACAGTTAAGCTCAGCTCAACGCTGATTGGCTAATTATTATTTTTATTGTTTTTATCAAGGGAAGCCAAATGCTTGCTGGTATCAATCAATCAAATGCTACTGCGGCAACATGTCATACTCTTTGGTTCCACACAGCATCAGATACATGGGCTACACATACTGAGACAGAGAGGCGCTGTTTCCCTCGCTCATGATTTCTCTGGTGAGATTCAGTCACTTGCGAATTGACAGAAAATTATTTGTTATATTTGGGGAAGCCTGGCTTCCCTTTGTATACATGAATACAAGCCACTGGTTCCAGGCAATGTTTTTCTACTCCTTAACTCTCCAGTGTTGGTGATCGCTGGGCCACTGGAGACGCTTCTTGTTTTTAGCTGAAAGGAGAGGAACCCGGTGTGGTTGTGTGCTGCAATACCCATCCGTGACAAAGATCGAAGAGTTGTGCTTTCTGAAATGTTGTTCTGCACACCACTGTTGTACTGCTCCGTTATTTGTCTGTTTGTGGCCAGCCTGTTAGCTTACACAATTCTTGCCATTCTCCTTCGACTTATCTCATCAACAACCTGTTCTCGCCCACAGGGCTGCCGCTTACTGGATGTTTTTTGTTTGTCACACCATTCTCAGTAAACCCTAGACATTGTCGTACGTGAAAAGCCCAGGAGGGCTGCCGTTTCTGAGATACTGTATCCGGCACGCCTGGCACTGACGATCATACCATGATCAAATCATGTAGTAACCAAAAAAGTGTAAAAACAAATCAAAATATATTTTACATTTGAGATTCTTCAAAGTAGCCACCCTTTGCCTTGATGGCAGCTTTGCACACTCTTGGCATTCTCTCAACCAGCTTCACCTGGAATGCTTTTCCAACAGTCTTGAAGGAGTTCTCACATACGCTGAGCACTTGTTGGCTGCTTTTCCTTCACTCTGCGGTCGAACTCATCCCAAATCATCTCAATTGATGGTAGGCATTGCATCCATAGCATACATTTGAGAGCGCTTACATTTCTCCAGAAAATGTGAATCTGTTTACAAATGTATATCTTATATACATTTATCCAGCTGCTTCAAACAGTGTAGTAATTATAACAATGAATTAGGATCTTGAATGAAAACACGTGCTTATCATCCTATGTCCCTGTGTGCCAGAAAAAAATAAACATTGATTTGTGGTAAACACGTGCCACCTAGTGGGGGGAGATGGAAATTAGTCTTATGATTCTGACCAATGCCAATACAATACATTAGAGAGAAAAATTAAACCCAGTTTGAATGTTCTGGCTCAGGCTGTGCCCCAACCCTGACAGGAGGCATATCTTTCTTATCACAAGAGCCCTTCTATATTGACAATCCACATTCTACATACCTACATGTACGAGAGGATAATGCTTTGAGTAAGGTCCAAATGGGGAAGTGAACTCAACTTTGAAGCAAACACTGTTATTGCCACACTATCACTACACTTACTAGTGATGCACAAGTCAGGTGTTTGTTCATGGGTACCCGCCTGCAAACGCTAATAGCCCATCCCCAACCGCCGGACTATATGTGATATCTGAGACCCACACCTGACCCTAACCCGCAAATAGAAAATGCTGTACATGCCAGAAAGATTTCTTGACAGGAGGTGGGGGATAAAAAATTAAATAAAATAATTTAGATAGGCCTATGTTTCTGCTTATAATTTCCAACATTTCTTAGTCAACTTGTCTATAATTACGGTAGATACATGCAGCTTCTCTTCTGTCATTAGGCTACTTGTTGCCTTAGAAGAATGCTTCAATATAGTTTACATTGGAAAAGTTATCCTGCAGCAAAGACATTTAAGACAAAAACATTTTCCGTGCACAATTTCCAAATGAGTTTGACCGATTTTAAGGGAACTAAAAGCTGTGAAAATGACCCAACATGTTTCTGATATAATTTCAGTTTGGCTTGGATGCATATTTTATCAGCTTTTATGATGCCGATAAAGATAGCACCTTTACAGACGGTCCCTAACCACGCATTCGTTCTCTCAAGATGCTGAAACAAATAAATAAATAATGTTCCCTAGTAAAAATGTACATTTGGTGTAGGCCTATAATTTTACTGCAAGAACTGCTTAATTCTACAAGGGTTAATATTATATTAGGCTATGTGAGAGATTATAGAACCACAGTCAGTGTCCAGATTTCAGTTAGGCTACAATTCCATTTAACCTATCTGAACACAATCATCACACAACACATTTCCCAAACATTAGGCTACTGTTCTGGCCCTTTCTTCTCTTTATTTTCAACTCTCCTGTCACGTCTGCTCCTGCTCCTCCCCTCTGGCGTATAACGTCGCCAGATACACATCTGGACTCCATTACCTCCATCATTTCCTCCCCTTTATATGTCACTCTCCCAGGTTCACTCACCAGTTGGTATTGTTCTTGTGTATCGGCGTTCTGCCTTATGTTAGTGTTGTGTTCTTGGTTTTGTTTTATTAAAATGTTTCACCTGCTTCCGGCAGTTGCTCCATCATTCCATCTCCATTTTGCAGTTTTTCTCTTACTGAACTAATCAAAGACTTTGTCCTTTTTGCTTCAGTGGATGACGTTAACTCTTTCTGCACAAGATTCCAAAAGCATTTTATAATTGGCTTGCATTTGGCGTTCGTACAGCTAGGCCCTAAAACTTAAACGTGAATTGATTCTCGATTGCAATACGGTTCTAGAAACATAAAGCACTTTACTTTTCACAAATGCAAAATACACACTTACTGTACACCAGTGGCGGTCGGTGCCGTTTAAGATGGAGGATAATTTTTGTTTTTATGAGCATGGCCTTATTTCTATTATAGCATATTTTGATGAGTCATTCATATTCCATTCACCCAGCTCAATGTAATATAGATAGGTTTAGGCTTCTACATAATACTAAGATTTTCCCTCTACCCATCATGTGGTTGCTACAACCTAGCCTATGAAATGTTTGCAACAGAATTTTGAGTAATCAAGGTGACAGTGACACATTCATATACCGTCTTTCCTGCGTCTAGGTAATCTAGGGAGTAATTTGTTCAAAAATGTTCTTTCTGAGTCCACTACTCACCACATTTTATGCACTGCTGTGCTAGCTAGCTGTAGCTGATGCTTTCAGTACTACATTCATTCTCTGATATTTTGATTGGGTGGACAACATGTCAGTTCATGCTGCAAGAGCTCTGGTAGGCTGGAGGACGTCCTCAGGAAGTCATTATTGTGTAAGTCTATTGAAGGGGGTGAGAACCATAAGCCTCCTAGATTTTGTATTGAAGTCAATGTACGAGTCAATGTACACAGAGGAGGACAGAAGCTAGCTGTCCTCCGGCTACACCATGGTGCTAACCTACGGAGTTGGTGCTAACCTACGGAGTTGGTGCTAACCTACGTAGTTGGCACAACTTATTCTCATGAAATTCACTGAGAAGGATGGTCCTCCCCTTCTTCCTCTGAGGAGCCTCCACTACTGTACACTGTTTTAACCGTGCAGCCGGCAGTTACAGCCGACAGTATTTTTCAGTAGCAGCACATTTCTGGTGGCCTTCTTCCGTTCCACACATGCTAGATAGCTAATTAGCACAGGTGGTCCCTCTGTCTTTTGTCTGCCTTCCGTAAACACGCACTGTAACACAGTGATATAGCCGTGTGAGAACACTAACCCTGACTCTATTTATAAAGGTTTGTATCAATGGAATGTTTTTTTATTATTCTTGCTGATTTGAAAGATAAGCTCCTTATGCTTCCAAAACCGTAACGCAAGCAATGCGTGTTCATGTTCAGACCGCGCGTCGGGCCTCTTAACAAAACTCAGAACTCAGACTACAGAAGATGGCCTTCGTCCATTGACTCTTATGTGTAATCTAATAGAATTGAGAGTCATAATCAAGGGCTAGGCTATTGTCTGTTCATAGCATGTTAGTCAAGGGACACAGGTTGTTTTATAACTCATAGATGCTACTGTTTATTTATTTATTTTATTTATTCAACCTTTATTTAACTAGGCAAGTCGGTTAAGAACCGGACGACGCTGGGATAGTTGTGAACCGCCCTATAGGACTCTCAATCCCGGCCGGATGTGATACAGCCTGGACTTGCAAATGTTATTAAAAAAATGTTTTGCCACTAGTATTTGTTTGTTTATTTTGTATTTTGCTTTTGGGGTATTTTGTGGTGAGGGAGAGGGTGGGAGAGACTGAGAGAGGGAGGGATGACCCAGAGTAGATCTCAGATGTCTAAGCCTGTTGGTTTATTATAGCATCCTACCTCAGCCTGATCCCTGCACCCCCCTCCCCCCACCCAATAAACAAAACTGAAACAAACAATCATAAATTAACAGTAATCACTACACCCACAAAAGTTTTAAAGTAATATAGACTTTTCAAATGTTATATTATTGGCTATGTACAGTGTTGTGCAAATAGTTGAAGTATTTTTATTTTTAATCCTAGCCCCCGTCCACGCGGGAGGCCTTCTGCCTTTTGGTAGGCCGTCATTGTAAATAAGAATTTTTTCTTAACTGGCTTGCCTAGTTAAATAAAAAGATAAATGTCTAAATAGATAAATGTCTCTCTCTCTCTCTCTCTCTCTCTCTCTCTCTCTCTCTCTCTCTCTCTCTCTCTCTCTCTCTCTCTCTCTCTCTCTCTCTCTCTCTCTCTCTCTCTCTCTCTCTCTCTCTCTCTCTCTCTCTCTCTCTCTCTCCCACTCTCTCAATTCAATTCAATTCAAAGGGCTTTATTGGCATTAGAAACATAAGTTGACATTGCCAAAGCAAGTGAAATAGATAAACAAAAGTGAAATAAACAATAAAAATATTACACTTTCAAATGTCATATTATGGCTATGTACAGTGTTATAACAATATGCAAATAGTTAAAGTACAAAAGGGAAAGTAAATAAACATAAATATGGGTTATATTTACAGTGGTGTTTGTTCTTCACTGGTTGCCCTTAAGTTGTGGCAACCTGTCACAAATCTTGCTGCTGTGATGGCACACTGTGGTATTTCACCCAATAGTCACCCAAAGTCGGAGGTTTACATACACCGTAGCCAAATACATTTAAACTTCGCTTTTCACAATTCCTGACATTTAATCCTAGTACAAATTACCTGTCTTAGGTCAGTTAGGATCACTACTTTATTTTAAGAATGTGAAATGTCAGAATAATAGTAGAGAGAATGATTTATTTCAGATTTTATTTCTTTCATCACATTCCCAGTGGGTCAGAAGTTTACATACACTCAATTAGTATTTGGTAGCATTGCCTTTAAATTATTTAACACGGGTCAAACGTTTCGGGTAGCCTTCCACAAGCTTCCCACAATCAGTTAGGTGAATTTTGGCCCATTCCTCCTGACAGAGCTGGTGTAACTGAGTCAGGTTTGTAGTAGGCCTTCGGCTTGGTCCTCCAAACATAACTATAGTCATTATGGCCAAACAGTTCTATTCTTGTTTCATCAGACCAGAGGACATTTCTCCAAAAAGTACGATCTTTGTCCACATGTGCAGTTGCAAACCGTAGTCTGGCTTTTTTATGGCGGTTTTGGAGCAGTGGCTTCTTCCTTGCTGAGCGGCCTTTCAGGTTATGTCGATGTAGGACTCGTTGTACTATGGATATAGATACTTTTGTACCTGTTTCCTCCAGCATCTTCACAAGGTCCTTTGCTGTTGTTCTGGGATTGATTTGCACTTTTCACACCAAAGTACATTCATCTCTAGGAGACAGAACGCGTTTCCTTCCTGAGCGGTATGACGGCTGCGTGGTCCCATGGTGTTTATTCTTGCGTACTATTGTTTGTACAGATGAACGTAGTACCTTCAGGCGTTTGGAAATTGCTCCCAAGGATGAACCAGACTTGTGGAGGTCAACAATTTTTTTTCTGAGGTCTTGGCTGATTTCTTTAGATTTTCCCATGATGTCAAGCAAAGAGGCACTGAGTTTGAAGGTAGGCCATGAAATACATCCACAGGTACACCTCCAACTGACTCAAATGATGTCAATTAGCCTATCAGAAGCTTCTAAAGCCATGACATAATTTTCTGGAATTTTCCAAGCTGTTTAAAGGCACATTCAACTTAGTGTATGTAAACTTCTGACCCACTGGAATTGTGTTACAGTGAATTATAAGTGAAATAATCTGTCTGTAAACAATTGTTGGGAAAATGTCATGCACAAAGTAGATTTCCTAACCGACTTGCAAAACTATAGTTTCTTAACAAGAAATTTGTGGAGTGGTTGAAAAACGAGTTTTAATGACTTCCGACTTCAACTGTAAGTGAGATTATCAAAGTTGGATTTGTTTTCAAACTCTTTGTTAGTCCGTGTAATCTGAGGGAAACTTGGCAGAATGGTATGAAGTGCAACTCAGTTTCCACCAAATGTTTTGTCAGTGTGCACATAGCCTGTCTTCTCTTGAGAGCTAGGTCTGAATACGGTGGCCTCTCTCAATGCAGTCTGTACATAGTCAAAGCTTTCCTTAATTTGGGGTCAGTCACAGTGGTCAGGTATTCTGCCACTGTGTACTCTCTGTTTAGAACGAAATAACAATCCAGCTTGCTCAGGTTTTGGTAAATTCTTTCCAATGTGTCAAGTAATTATCTTTTTGTTTTCTCATGATTTGGTTGGGTCTAATTGTGATGCTGTCCTGGGGCTCAGTAGGGTCTGTTTGTGTTTGTGAACAGAGCCCCAGGACCAGTTTGCTTACAAGACTCTTCTCTAGGTTAATCTCTCTGTAGATGATGGCTTTGTTATGGAAAGGTTTGGGAATCGCTTCCTTTTAGGTGGTTGTAGAATTTAACAGCTCTTTTCTGGATTGTGATAATTAGCCGGTATCGGCCTAATTCTGCTCTGCCTGCATTATCGGGTGTTTTACGTTGTACACTGAGGATATTTTCGGAGAATTCTACATGCGAAGTCCGATTTGGTGTTTGTCCCATTTTGTGAATTCTTGGTTGGTGAGCGGACCCCAGACCTCACAACCATAAAGGGCAATGGGTTCTTTAACTGATTGAAGTATTTTATGTTCCTTTTGATAGCGTAGAAGGACCTTCTTGCCTTGTATCTCAGGTCTTTCACATCTTTGTTGAAGTTACCGGCAACGGTAAATTGAATTTGTATTTGTGGTCCTGTCAACTGGACCTTTTTTGGAACACCATTATTTTTTGTCTTACTGAGATTTACTGTCAGGGCCAAGATCTGAAGATCTTCAGAATCTAGTAGGGTGAGGCCATGTGCTGCAGACTGTTCTAGTGCCCTCGCCAATTCGTTGATATATATGTAAAAGAGGGTGGGGCTCAAGCTGCAAGTTTCCTGTGCACAAGGTCGCCCTAGTAAAGGACTTACATCCAATAGGTATAGTAATAAGTTACTGATTGGCGTTATTTGTTTTTCTATTGAGTTATCAAAGAGTAACTAAGTTAGCTAGCGCAAGTTTAGCTGACATCAATAATAACCTTGTGTCATTCTGTGTCTTCAGGTTCTACTAAGAAATTACATATTTTAGAGGCTTCAGACCAGGCTCTTGTGGATGGTCAATTACCCACCAATCGATTTAGACTTTTTAGAATTCCCCTGCAATCAAGAGCTCACTTTCATCAGTGTTGTGTCTAACGCCATTCAGATCCCTGAAGAAGTTTTATGAGCTTTGACAGAACTGCTGAACCGTGTCAGAAGGTCGAGAAGTTGATGTGCCTCAAGATGATCCACTAGACCTGGAGCAAGGACCAACAGGTCAGCCTAGATACACTGTATCTCAGAATCAGCTCCAGGAACTGCTTGCCCTGTCTTTGCCAGTAGAAAGCATTGCACAAGTCCTTGGTGTGTCAGAACACACTGTTGCCAGATGTATGAGAGAGAACGATCTATCTCTCCGTGGATCATACTCTACAATGTCCGATGAGGAGCTAGACAATGTAGTGTCGGCTATCAATCCAACATGCCCCATGCAATCTACAGTGTTGCGAAGGGAGCCTTGCTCACCCAGGGTCACTGTGTACAGTGGGAAAGGGCAAAGGCATCAATGCATCGAATTTACACAGCCGGGATTATCCTTCGGATGACCCAGATGGGTTGTGTTGTCCGACGGACATATTCGATGGCTGGGCCCCAGGCAGTTATGCATATAGACACCAACCACAAACTGACTAGGCAAGTTTTAGAAACAAATCTAACATATTAATGTAGAATTAAGGGATATTGTGCTGGTGCATAAAAGTAAGTCTTTCATTTAAAGATTCAGACATTTTATAACAAATCCTTTTGATATCCATTAAAACCCCAAATCCCCATAACAGCATCTACATGTTAAGGTTTACAATGTGCACTCCTTCTCTAATTTATCTTAATTTAGCTCTAGTCCATATATCTATGTTTTAAAACCATTTGTGCTGCAAAAATAATGGCTAGTGATTAGTATTCAACCTATTTTGCTTCAAAAACATTTTCTTTACAATATCGTCAAATTTGGAGGCATAGATGGATTTTCAAGGAAAGTTTTGGTTTCCTTTATCGATTAGTATCGGAATAAAGTTTGATGTTTGGTTAAATTTAGTGCACTGCCTGGCAGATGAGGTATTATATTATGGTCCCACCGGACTTGGCCAGGGACTGGTCTGAGACACACTTAAATGATTAAAGTTCATTATTAATTTTGTTTGCATGCCTAAAAGCATATCAGTATTTAGGCTTTGTACTCCAAAAACCCTCTCATATTAAAACACAATATTTAATGTTTACAAGATAATGTACGTTGAGACTGCCAACAGAGAGTAAGGACAACTCACCTTCTTTCTCCATTCTGTGGATTCCCATCAAGGTAGGTTCTTAAATTAAAAAAAAATGTTTTTGCTTATCAATGTCGTCAGATTGAAAATCGTACTACATGTTACTTAAAAATGATAATTCAATAAGATGTTAATTAAAGTCTTATTTCAATTGTCAGGGTCAGAGGCGACCATGGCGTTGAAAACGTGGATGTAGCCAGGTTGATGTTCATAGTGCGTGGGAATGACAGGGGGAGTTTCATAGGGAAAAGCATCCACAATCAATGGCATGTCACAAGTGTTTGTACTAATAAATGTGTCAAAGAGGGGCTAGGTTTTATTAAATGCATTCAGGTATATGAGTAGAAAAAACCCTCCTACCTTCGGTTTTCAGTTCCAAAAGTATAGTGATAGCTTGGGAGAAGAGAGGGAGGGAGAAGACCAAAGAATCCTTATCTTGACAGTGTGGAGTGCCTGTGGTGTGACGTTTGGTCATTTGTGTCCTGCACCTTCTATGATGTCCTGCACACACTTTAGGAAGATGGCCTTCTTCGTATCTCCAGCCATGTACACCTCTTCTGTGCATGCTGGGTGTTTCTCTCTGATGCATGGGACAATAACCCTCTACATACTGAAGGCAACCTCACTCCCAACCAGATGTGGCTCTTGGGACAAAGACAACATCCCATTCCTGAACCCAATGTAAGATTGAAATCCATCCATGCCAACCTTGCTTGATGCCAATATATTAAAGATATCTTACTTAGTTAACATGTATTATGAGATCCTTTAAAATGTAATTCTTTACAGGAATGTCTATCGAGCCCAATGCCGGAGTTGAAGTTCCAGAACTGGAGTCTCGTTGGATGAAGATGAAATGGCAATGTTGAGAGACTCTTTCAACCCCATTAACCCTTCGGCATCATTCAGGAGAAACATTGACACTGCTGTTTTCCAGTTTGTTGAAAGCATTTTTGCATCAAGGTAGTGGCCCTTCAGTATGGACTTTGTCCTTACTATTGGATATTTATTTGGCAAGAAAAGGTCAGCTGAGATTTACACAACTTGCCTAGTATGTTGTACCTCTCCCTCAATGTGAGCAAGACAAAGGAACTGCTTGTGGACTACAGGAAAAGGCGGGCCGAACAGGCCCCCATTAACATCGACTAGGCTGTAGTGGAGTGGATCGAGAGTTTTGTGTCCACATCACCAACGAACTGTCATGGTCCAAACATACCAAGACAGTCGTGAAGAGGGCACAACAAAACCTTTTCCCCCTCAGGAGACAAAAAATATTTGGCATGGTTCCCTAGATCCTCAAAAGGTTCTACAGCTGCACCATCGAGAGCATCCTGACCGTTTGCATAACCGCCTGGTATGGAAACTGCTCGGCATCTGACCGTAAGCCGCTACAGAGGGTAGTGCGAACGGCCCAGTACATCCCTGGGGCCAAGCTTCCTGCCATCCAGGACCTATATAATAGGCGGTGCCAGAGGAAAGTCCAGAAAATTCTCAGAGACTCCAGTCACGCAAGTTACAGACTGTTTTCTCTGCTACCGCACGGCAAGCGGTACCGGAGCACCAAGTCTAGGACCAAAAGGCTCCTCAACAGCTTCTACCCCCAAGCTGAACAATTCATAAAAATCGCCACCGGACAATTTACATTGACCCCCCCCTCTTGTACACTGCTGCTACTCGCTGTTTGTTTGTTACCTATGCATAGTCACTTCGCCCCCATCTACATGTACAGAATACCTCAACTAGCCTGTACCCTTGCACACTGACTCGGTACCGGTGCCCACGGTATATAGCCTCGTTAATGTTATTCTTATTGTGTTACTTTTTATTATTACTTTTTATTTTAGCCTACTTGGTAAATATTTTCTTAACTCTTCTTGAACTGCACTGTTGGTTAAGGGCTTGAAAGTAAGCATTTCACGGTAAAGTCTACACTTGCTGTATTCGGCGCATGTCGCAAATAAAGTTTGATTTGATAGCAATATTCTATCAAGGTACTTGCCTTTTTCTTTAGTGTGGACCCAATCCAATGTAGACTTAAAGGATTGTCATTGCTGTTGGAGATTCATTTGGCAAGAAAGACATATCATCAGTAGACAACATATATCTTGTATTTAACATACAAACTTCTGAGGTTTAATGTGCAGTGCACTGAATTCTAGCATTTTAAATGAGTCAACAGTCAATTTACTAATACATAGCAGTCGAGACGTGCATAACTAGACCAGTTTGAAAATATTAGTTTTTCTTTAGTGTACACTACCGTTCCAAAGTTTGGGGTCACTTAGAAATGTTCTTGTTTTCCATGGAAACATACATAAAATGAGTTGCAAAATGAGTAGGAAATATAGTCAAGACGTTGACAAGGTTATAAATAATGATTTTTTATTGAAATAATAATTGTGTCCTTCAAACCTTTCGTCAAAGAATCCTCAATTTGCAGCAATTACAGCCTTGCAGACCTTTGGCATTCTAGTTGTCAATTTGTTGAGGTAATCTGAATAGATTTCACCCCATGCATCCTGAAGCACCTCACACAAGTTGGATTGGCTTGATGGGCACTTCTTACATACCATACAGTCAAGCTGCCACAACAGCTCAATAGGGTTGAGATCCAGTGACTGTGCTGGCCACTCCATTATAGACAGAATACCAGCTGACTGCTTCTTCCCTAAATAGTTCAGAGCTGTGCTTTGGGTCATTGTCCTGTTGTAGAAGGAAATTGGCTCCAATTAAGCACCGTTGCAAACTGGAGTGATAGCCTTCCTTCAAGATCCCTTTTACCCTGTACAAATCAGAACACATTCTTATTTACAATGATGCCTTACCCCGGCAAACCCTCCCCTAACCCGGACGACGCTGGGCCAATTGTGTGCTGAACTTTGGGACTCCCAATCACAGCCAGTTGTGATACAGCCTAGAATCGAACCAGGGTCTAGTAGTGATGCCTCTAGCACTGAGACACAGTGCCTTAGACCGCTGCTCCACTCGGGAGCCCATCAAAATGATACATTCTACAAGTCTACATTGGCTCAGGTATTCATTAGACAAGTGAAATTATATCTTGTATTTAACATATAAACTTGCTGCTTGATGCTTAATATACAGTGCAATGAATTCATACATATGATGCTTTATTTAACATTTTAAACGAGTGTAAACGTATGTACTTGTACCTAGCAGTCGAGACTTGCATAAGTTGTCCAGTTTGTTGAATATTATTGCACCTTTTGGCCATTTTCTTTAGTGTGGACCCAATCCAATGTAGACTTGTGTAATATTTTTTCATTACTATTGGAGATATATTTGGCAATTAAAAAACACATGTCATCAGTAGTCAAAAGTGTAATGACATCTTGTATTTAACATACAAACTTCTGGGCTATGATTAACACACGGGACGAGACCCGTAATCATCTGCACAATCCACAAGGGCACAAAAACCCAAAACACACAGCACAGGTACTCACACAAACTTCTGGGCTAAATATGCAGTGCACTGGAATCTCACAGTATGCTTTCTATTTAACATTTGAAACTCGAGTCAGCATTAAATGTACTTATAAATAGCAAATGGGGTCCATATAACCCATATAGACTATAAATTAGAAACATGTCATTGTCTCTTGTATCTGATGCTTACTTATGGCATTCCCTTTGAACTGTAAATCAAGTCAAACACCAACTTAACTTTCCTTCACTTGCTCATTCAATTAACAAGTTTCAGATCGACAAACTGAAATAAAAAAAAACAGCAACAGGTAGCAGTCTGTACTAACTAACTGCATGAGGGCTTATTTTACATTTGAGAAAAACGTACTATGCTAAAATTACTCAGTTAAAGTTACCTAGCATAGGAACAATGGATGACAAACTGTGACCAGATAAGCTGGCAGCAAATAACAAATTAGTTTGCTTAATTTAAGACATCAACATTTTCATGCCTCAAACCATTTTACTGTAACCTACTGGACTCAATTTACTATTTTAAACATTGTGAAACCCTTGCCCACCACACTGCCTGTGTGAAGACAAGCTTAAACTCTGCATAGGTTCTCATGTGTGCAGTCGGCAACATGACAGTTGTTGAGCAAGCACTTACTGTAGGAAAACACAAACTGTGACTAGGGTTCCGCAGAATACAGTCATGATCAAAGAGGACATTGATGATAAAATATCTCCTTTTGCTTGGGGGCTTGGCCGCTCAACCACTGCATGACGGATGGGATGGTTAGTCGCTCATATTGTCGTTTGCCTTCCATTGGTCCTGAAAGGCAAGATTCATTCATTTCTGGCTCATATGCATAGTGTTTACTGTGGTGGGTTGGGCCTGAGCGTCAAATATGATAAATTCGTTTTCCATTGTAAAGTGAATCATTCTCTCAAACAATAATATCACTTGCCAAACTAAGATGTCATTAAAAAAAGTACTGTAATGTAGTTGGTCACACCTGTACACTTGTTTTCCTGCATCTCATCATCTGGCTGTCTCCCATTAGTTGGACCTAAAAGACAGTATGCTGACATTATTCATGCATCTATGAATGTATTCAAAAACTCAGATGCATGGTTCTTAAGGTTGGTAAAGTGACTGAGTCACAGGTCGGGCGCTCAGACTTGAGACAAACACAAAACCATACTTTAAGTAAATATACAATTTTTTGTTTATTAACATAAACAAATCACAGAATAAAGTTAATTTAGGTCAGTTGTTTCCATTTTTGACTGATTATTGCCCATTGGTATACGGTAGCATTTACTTAAAATAGGAGGCAAGAAAAGCTGCAATGGCTGTAAAAATGTTAACCTGGTAGGTAGCTAAAGTGACTTTTACTAAAAATGATTGCCATGTAGATAGCAACACACCTGTTCCCTCATTCTCTTGCATCTCATCTGCTGGCTGTGTCCCGTCAGTTGGAGCTAAGACATAACGATATCACTCACAACTCAGGCTAACTCAGGCTAAAATGCATGGTTCACTTATTTTTAACAAACAAAATGTTTAGTTTCCATAACTACATTCACAATAATTATATGTCAGCAAGTTGTATGGTTTCGTAGTTTGTCACTCTCTCACACACACCTGCTCCATCTCATCTCCTGTATCTCATCTGCTGGCTGTCTCCCATCAGTTGGACTTAAGACAGAAATAAGATCATTCATGGCTCAGGATGAATTATAAAGTATAACGATGATTGAATTGAGTTGTATATCACAAACCTGTCGACTCAAACTCTTGCAAGAAGTGGTTCGTGATTTGGTTCGTGATTTGAGTTTCATGATGCCGGCAACAAGTTTCCTTTCCACTCAGAACCGGCGCAAAGCAGGACAATAGGAAGTCAGCATCTGGCTCCTAAAGGACAGTTATTCAGACCTATGGTACAGTAGGTTTTAAGTTTAAGGATACACACAACCTATGGCATGTGAATTGCATTCACTGACAAGATTAACCATCAGGTCTGAAAAAGAACCACACACACAGACATTCAATTGGTCAAAACTCTCAGCAATTAGATTTGATCAGGCTGAAGTACTCACAGCATGGTCTTGCCCAGGAACAAAGAGCTCTCTGCAGATGTTGGCATGTGTTTAGATGATGGCCAGGAGCTCGAACAGCTGAAGCCCTTTCCTGATCTGGTTTAGAACAGGGATCAGCCGCATTGAAGCAAGAACAACAGATCTGGAAAACAGTGAAAGTAATTAAAGACAGGAGCACTGATGAAATTATTGTTTGATCAAAACAAATGAACTAATAGACATGTGGGGATATCATATTAGTGCACTAACACTCCTGAGGCGCTTTGTCTGTACTGGCCCTGATGTGATGATACTGAACTGACGAGTCCCATAGGGCTGCGCCCAATTGGCCCAACATCGTCCGGTTTGGCCGGGGTAGGCCGTCATTGTAAATAAGAATTTGTTCTTAACTGACTTGCCTAGTTAAATAAGGGTTAAATTGAAGGGGGGAAATGCTGTCTCTGTTTCTTACAGCAATTGTGCTAGTGTATCCACAAGCCAGTATGTCACTTGTAAGCTCTGACAATGTGTTTTCAGTGGCCTCTGAAACCTGAACCAATTTTGAGTTAGTGTTGTGTAAAGAATACAGAAGCAAAAACATTTTATAACTGATATAGTAGACAATCTTACAAGGATACTTAAGACCTTATAAAAACTCACAGACAATCCTATTCTTAAAATCATTGATGGTATTAAGCAAAAGGAAAACACATTTCAAAAGTATTACAATTAGGATCCTGTACTCTGCATCGGTGACTTCAGCCTCTCTAAGTGCAACCTGTTCCATGTCTCCCTGAGCCAGGCTTGTTACGGAGTCTAGTTGATAGGTAATCTGTTCCCCGGACTCCGCGTGTAGGGACTTGTACAATGCTTGAACAAGGCTATTGAACTTGACATTGGTGTCTGTCTTTATTCCTTTATCCAACAAATCATACTGAAACAAGGCTTGCAGAGACTATTTCTCCAATGGCTCTACAATCAACCAAAATCATAGAACGTCATTTAATGGAGTTGGGTAGAAATGGATAGCCCAACAACCTTCGTAAAATTAATATTCATTATTATTTGTTATAATTACATATTTGTCATTGCTTGAATTTATATCAAAACAATGAATGTCAAAGTGCATACATACATGACATTTCCACAGTCTAAATCACTGATTGAGTATATTGGGTTTTTACCCATTCCTCCAGGGCCCTAAAAAAGGCACTCCTTGATCTCTGTGATAATATCTGGAGGTAGACAATCAAACCAAAAGTTATTTAGCTTGCTAACGTTAGTTAGATAGTTAAGCGCTAGCTAACGTTAAAGTTTACAGACTTTTTTGGAAGATGAAGAAATAATTCTATTTAACCCCTGCATCAGAGAGTTACAATGTTGCTATCACTATGCAACCTACTGCCTATAGTAGGAAAACGAGTTTCTTATTGATAATATCCCACCTGTTATTACAAATGGCATGACCCCATAATTGTTACAATTACAATAAAAATAACACTTTTATATAACATATATAACATATATTTTTATATTTCTGTAGAACTGTAAAACAGAGTAAGATCATTTGAGCTTTGGAAACAACTGTTTTCATAAATGCATTGCGGGCCTCGTTTCGCTGGAGCAGTGTAAAGTAATCTTTATGTCAATGACCCAGCCTTAACGAAAATGTGTTTATTTACATATCGAATTTGATTGTCCAACATCAGTTTCAACAATGTATTTATTTTGTCTCCACCTAGAGTGGCCTCTTTCCTCTGCTGTGCTGCTGCATTGCAGTCAGCGATGTTTTCTCTCGGTAGCTGTCCATGGTCCTGAAATCAAATCAAGCCTGCACTAACATATCACGTAAAGATCCATTCCTGTATTTTGGCCACTCACCGCGATCTTTTATGTTTTTTGTCTGTGAGTTGGATTTAGCAGCAGCACCACCACTGTCATCTGGGACGGGGAGCGACGAATCGGAGTCTGGGTCCACGACAGTAGGGTCTACGCCGGCATTGTTTGGAGGTGTGCCTAGGCCTGGTGCGACCTCCTGTTCTTGTCCAGCCAGAGAGCTGTGATCATCGGTGGAAGTGCATGGCTCGGACTCCTCCGGGTTGCCCTCTTCGCTGCTAGAATCAGCAAACGGGAGCTCGTTCGAGGCTTGTCATTCTCCACACGGGCTGATGGACATTGTTACACGCTGATACATTTCACTAGCGAATTTCTTTGGTTTAAAGATTGTGCCTCTTTTCTCATTGTTTTTTTTTTTTTTTTAATATTCACTTCCTGATAGTTTTTGTCTCTTAGACATGGTAGAAAATTGTTTCAAATCTCTATAGCTTACTTTTAGCTCAAATGATATGCACTAGTAGTAGCTAGTTAACGTTAACAGGCTAAGTTAGGCTACTGCCTTAATGACTAATCGTCTACGTTGCACACGAACATAAAACAAATCATTTCATTGAGCTGGTGGCTGGGCTGCCGCGGGCGGTGTCGTAGCGGATCAGGGCGCCGGAGGGCAGCAGCCAATTGTCAAAATTCAAGTGCCGCCACAGGCGGCGGCCTAATCTTTCCTAATGGGAGGGCCGGCCCCTCAGGCCCCTACTCCACCACTACCACATATTTACAATACAAAATCCATGTGTATGTGTGTGTATAGTGCGTATGTTATCGTGTGTGTATGCATGTGTCTTTGCCTATGTTTGTGTTGCTTCACAGTCCCCGCTGTTCCATAAGGTGTATTTTTATCTGTTTTAAAATTCTTATTTTACTGCTTGCATCAGTTACCTGATGTGGAATAGAGTTGCATATAGTCATGTCTCTATGTAGTACTGTGCGCCTCCCATAGTCTGTTCTGGACTTGGGGACTGTGAAGAGACCTCTGGTGGCATGTCATGTATGCATGGGTGTCCAAGCTGTTCGCCAGTAGTTGAAACAGACAGCTCGGTGCATTCAACATGTCAATACCTCTCCTCCACTTTGAGCCAAGAGAGATTGATGTTGGCTCTCTGCGTACATCCAAGTGGCAGCCGTGCTCCCTGTTCTGAGCCAATTGCAATTTTCCTAAGTCCCATTTTGTAGCACCTGACCACAGAACTGAACAGTAGTCCAGGTACGACAAAACTAGGGCCTGTAGGACCTGCCTACTTGAAATGCTTGTATAATGTAACTATTTGGCAACTAAACATTGAAAACTTCATAAAAGGTTGAATAAGTAAGTAACACTTAAATAGTTAATCACAAATGTTCGAACCAAAACATTATTGGTAATATGCGTTATGTATTAAAAAGTTTGTATTTCAGTTCCTACCACAATCATTTAAATTTTTACTTTTACATTCAGTTTCTTTTTAAGTATTTTCGGTTATGTCACCTGTTTCTTTACATTCAGTCTTTTAAGTGATTTTATGTATAATACTGTACAGTATTTAATGATGTAGGAGACAGCTAGCCTCCTATGAACCCACATCTACATCAACTCCCTCATGCAACAAAACTTAATTGGTATGACCTTGGTGTCCTGCTGGATAAAAGGCCCCAGTTACCAGTAAGTATCCGTGTAAAGGATACTCTGCCTGTCCCTCTCTGTTTCCACGTAGATGATCACTGGCATTCAGTTGGTTTCTTCAGTTCATGGGCATGCAAGCAGCAACTTTACTTTATAATATATTTTTTTGTACCACTTTACCTCTTGACCAAGTGGCATATACGCAGAAAGATCAGGATCACTGCAGAGTCTCCTTGACAACCTCAAAATCTTTATGAGCCATACACCTGCTGATAAAAAGAATGAGGTAGCAGCAAACTGTGAATCGAAGCTTCTCCTGGGAGAGAGGACACAAAGCTTCTTGTTCAGCAGTTCAGTTGAATACAAGTAGAAATCTTCACCTCTACACTGAAATCTCATCACCCTCTATGGTTCTCCATGGAACGCCCTGATTTTACATGTTACACTAGCTGCTCAACAGGACACTGTGGCAGCTCCCCTCCAGATGAGGCCTTCTCACAGTGAGGAGGAGAGATTAGGCATCTGAATCAAATCAAATCAAATTATTTGTCACATGCGCCGGATACAACAGGTGTAGACCTTGAAATGCTTACTTACAAGCCCTTAACCAACAATGCAGTTTTAAGAAAAAGACCTAAAAAAAGTAACAAATAAAAGTAACAAATAATTAAAGAGAAGCAGTAAAATAACAATAGCAAGGCTATATACAGGGGATTCTGGTACAGAGTCAATGTGCGGGGGCACCGGTTGGTCGAGGTAATTTAAGTAATATGTACATGTTGGTAGAGGTGGGGGGCAATGCAAATAGTCTGGGTTAGCCATTTGATTAAATGTTCAGGAGTCTTATGGCTTGGGGGTAGAAGCTGTTTAGAAGCCTCTTGGACCTAGACTTGGCGCTCCGGCAACGCTTGCCGTGCGGTAGCAGAGTCACCTTGAAGTTTGTGTGGCCTTTGATGGGTCAGATCCCCTAAAGCAGTCTGTAATAAGACGGTCATCCACACCACATTGAATACTAGTGGAGCTTCCTCAACCCGATTGCTTTATACATGTCGGGGGAATATAGTATTGTATATGATGAAACAGAGTCCACATATTGTATATGAGGACCCAGTGAACTGCACTGTATCTGACTGGGTTTCCACAATACCACAATCAGTCAGCCTCAGTCTGAAAGGTGTATGTAGCTGCCATATCTGTATGACATGCCACTGTAGAATATCAATAAGTGTCAGCACAGTCCTTAGACAGGAATAATTAAACATAGAATAATAATAGATGTTTGGTGAATCTATGAATTATGTATGAGTCTGACCACTGGAGTCTTTGCCACTCAATATTTTTTTATATAATATTTGTACATTTATTTCATCACTCAAAATCTTGCCAAAGCATATTCTGTAGGAGGGATTAATATGAATTTAATGAAATGAACACGGGAGAGGTTAAAAGTAGGCTAAGTCTGGCATAAGCTTATTCCCCCACTTTACAACAACTCTGTTGCAGTGGTCTTAGATTGTCTCTTTACAGGCCCTCCATCGTGACACTGGTGCCCAGTTGAAGAGCTTGTGATCTCCATGCAGCACCACAGCATCATGCACCTTCAGAAAAGCCCCCCTATGCCTCAGAAGATGCCCTTCTGGAGGCCTGCAGCCATAGAGTCATTATACCCTAATGTAGGTCTATTTGCCTACAAGCCAGATAAAGTGCAGAGCATGCATGATGCGTGGAACTCGTCACTCCAACCTGTTTGAACATTTAATTCATCCTTCATTCAGTTCAGTCAGGCAGTGTGTCATCCATTCAGTCATTTGTATGAGTTGCAATAGGAACTAAATCAAAGAGAATAGAAAACTCTTATCCATTTGTTTATTGAAATTATCTAAATTCTCCAAAGTTCTTTAGCCTATCACTTTAAAAAGAGACCCTAGCTGACAGGCCTCTAAATAGATTTTAAACAAAATAGTTGAAGAAGCATGTGAAGTGGCTGACAGGGAAAACATATTTGGCAATATAAGAATAGGCTATAGATAGTCTTAACCATTTGGGACCCCTTAGCTATTTAGCTCAGGACAGGTTATAGCCAAGACTTAATCAATATTTTGTTTTGTCTCATTTATTGATATGGATATAGCCTTTGCGGGGTGGGGTTGTGCAACGCAAATGGCTATAACTATCATACCTACTCCCGTTCCCTCTCTCTGGTGCTCGACGTCGCCGGTCTACTAACCACCAGTCTTGGCAACCCACATTACGCACACCTGGCAACCATCAATACGCACACCTGCTCCCCATCGTTATGCACTCCTGGACATTACTTGGATTACTTCCCCTTTATTTAGCCCTCAGTAGCCTCAGTCTTCAGGTCACCTTCTGCACCTGTTTCCTGACTTCCTGCGTATACGTTACAGAATACTGCCTTCGGAAAAAATTAAGTAGCAGAAGATAACACTTTCTTCCGGACGGTTGAGGAACAGGGTCATCTACTCCACCAACACCACGACCAGTTGGCTCTACTGGGTATGACAATTAAGGAGGTCCTCCGTGTTCTCCACCGCCTCGAAACCACCACCAGGGTCTCCATACCTCTGACGGAGGGCCTCCTACCACAGGTTGTCACAGTGAGCCAGTCCCCCAGCCAACCTAGCTGGGTTCCTATGAGAGGTTCATGGCTCTGTTCAGAGCGGTCTTCAACCATCCTCCAGGGGGCAGAGAGGGAGGTGAGAGACTTTTCCAACTCCAGCAGGGTGCCCAGACCGCTGCAACATACACCCTCACCTTCCGGACTGTGGCAGCCTCCAGCGGATGAAATGAGCCGGTGCTCCACAATCTATTCCGCAGTGGACTGCGCAAGGAGGTCCAAACGAAGTTGGCATATCAGGATGACAACATATCCTTGGACGCTCTCATCGCGATGGCCGTCTGGATAACCTTCTTCGGGAGTGCCGGTGTCCACCTCGCCACACGTCTCCAATGCTTCACCATAGGAATGTTGTCAAGTTTCCTCCAGACGTGACACTTGGCATTCAGGCCAAAGAGTTCAAAATTGGTTTCATCAGACAAGAGAATCATATTTCTCATGGTAAGAGAGTCCTTTAGGTGCCTTTTGGCAAACTCCAAGCAGGCTGTCATGTGCCTTTTACTGAGTAGTGGCTTCCGTCTGGCCATTCTACCATAAAGGCCGGATTGGTGGAGTGCTGCAGAGATGGATGTCCTTCTGGAAGGTTCTTTTATCTCCACAGAGGAACTTTGGAGCTTTGTCATAGCGACCATCGGGTTCTTGGTCACCTCCCTGACAAAGGCCCTTCTCCCCTGATTGCTCAGTTTGGCTGGGCGGCCAGCTCTAGGAAGATTCTTAGTGTTTCCAAACTTCTTCCATTTAAGAATGATGGAGGCCACTGTGTTTCTGGGAACCTTCAATGCTGCAGACATTTTTTTGGTACCCTTCCCCAGATCTGTGCCTGGACACAATACTGTCTCTGAGCTTTACGGACAATTCCTTGGACCCCATGGCTTGGTTTTTGCTCTGACATGAACTGTCAACTGTGGGACCTTATAAAGACAGATGTGTGCCTTTCCAAATTATGTCCACAGGTGGACTCCAATCAAGTTGAAGAAACATCTCAAGGATGATCAATGGAAACAGGATGCATCTGAGCTCAATTAGCAAAGGGGTCTGAATACTTACACTACCATTCAAAAGTTTGGGGTCACTTTGAAATTTTTTGTCCATTAAAATAACATAAAATTGATCAGAAATACAGTGTAGACATTGTTAATGTTGTAAATGACTATTGTGACTGGAAACGGCTCATTTTTTAATGGAATATCTACATAGGCGTACAGAGACCCATTATCAGCAGCCATCACTCCTGTTTTCCAATGTTACGTTGTGTTAGCTAATCCAAGTTTATCATTTTAAAAGGCTAATTGATCATTAGAAAACCCTTTTGCAATTGTGTTAGCACAGCTGAAAACTGTTGTTCTGATTAAAGAAGCAATAAAACTGGCCTTCTTTAGACTAGGTGAGTATCTGGAGCATCAGCATTTGTGGGTTCGATTACAGGCTCAAAATGGCCAGAAACAAAGTACTTTATTCTGAAACTCGTCAGGCTATTCCATTCGAGAAATTGCCAAGAAACTGAAGATCTCATACAACGCTGTGTACTACTGTAGGTGAAAATTCTTGACTATGGTTGATTTTCTAGACTGTATCTAGACTGTTCTCCCAGAAGTATTGAGACAGAAAACATATGGTTAATTAATAGACATGTGTAAGCAGAATAAAGACTGAGCTCAGGTGAATGGACAGAGCTGGATAAACAAAGAGTTAACCATTGGACATATAAAAACAGAACGTAAGCAGAAAATGTATGCCTGTGCTGTTGTAGGCCTGAGGGAAGTCATTACCTCGTCCTGTGACTAGCATTGACACATGCAATTGCATTATGTATGTATGCCTGTGCTGTTGTAGGCTTGAGGGAAGTCAATGCCTGGTCCTGTGACTAGCTTTAAGGCTTGTGATTGTATTGTATATGTATGTCTGTGCCATTACAGGCTTGGGGAGAGCCATTGTGTAGTCCTATGAGTATCATGGGACAGACACCTGCATTATGTGTATGGAAACGCCGCCAATAGAATCGGTAAACAAGCAAGAATTGAGACAGAAAGATAATGGTGGCAAGAGGCACAGGGGTGTTAATCATCTACATAGAGGGGAGTTACCATGTGTGTTATCTGAAAGTGGAACCCTATAAAGCCTGAGGTTTGTGGCAAGAGAATTCAGTTCTTCCATGGAATTGCTTGGCTTTGTTACTTTTGTAATAAAGTCTAATTTAATTCACACGCTCCGGTATCTGAGTAATATTTGATATCAATATTTCCACAACACTACTCCCTTCACAGAACAGCGCAATCGGGCTCTAACCAGAATAGAAAGAGGAGTGGGAGGCCCCGGTGCACAACTGAGCAAGAGGACAAGTATATTAGAGTGTCTGGTTTGAGAAACAGACGCCTCACAAGTCCTCAACTGGCAGCTTCATTAAACGGTACCCGCAAAACACCAGTCTCAACATCAACAGTGAAGAGGCGACTCCGGGATGCTGGCCTTCTAGGCAGAGTTGCAAAGAAAAAAGCCATATCTCAGACTGGCCAATAAAAATAAAAGATTAAGATGGACAAAATAACACAGATACTGGACAGAGGAACTCTGTGAAAGAATCTCCAGTTGCAAGGTACAGTGAGGGAAAAAAGTATTTGATCCCCTGCTGATTTTGTACGTTTGCCCACTGACAAAGAAATGATCAGTCTATAATTTTAATGGTAGGTTTATTTGAACAGTGAGAGACAGAATAACAACAAAAAAATCCAGAAAAACGCATGTGAAAAATGTTATAAATGGAATTGCATTTTAATGAGGGGAAATAAGTATTTGACCCCTCTGCAAAACATGACTTAGTACTTGGTGGCAAAACCCTTGTTGGCAATCACAGAGGTCAGACGTTTCTTGCAGTTGGACACCAGGTTAGCACACATCTCAGGAGGGATTTTGTCCCACTCCTCTTTGCAGATCTTCTCCAAGTCATTAAGGTTTCGAGACTGACGTTTGGCAACTCGAACCTTCAGCTCCCTCCACAGATTTTCTATGGGATTAAGGTCTGGAGACTGGCTAGGCCACTCCAGGACCTTAATGTGCTTCTTCTTGAGCCACTCCTTTGTTGCCTTGGCCGTGTGTTTTGGGTCATTGTCATGCTGGAATACCCATCCACGACCCATTTTCAATGCCCTGGCTGAGGGAAGGAGGTTCTCACCCAAGATTTGACGGTACATGGCCCGTCCATCGTCCCTTTGATGCGGTAAAGTTGTCCTGTCCCCTTAGCAGAAAAACATCCCCAAAGCATAATGTTTCCACCTCCATGTTTGACGGTGGGCATGGTGTTCTTGGGGTCATAGGCAGCATTCCTCCTCCTCNCGAGGGAGATTGACAGTTCTTTTGTGTTTCTTCCATTTGCGAATAATCGCACCAACTGTTGTCACCTTCTCACCAAGCTGCTTGGCGATGGTCTTGTAGACCATTCCAGCCTTGTGTAGGTCTACAATCTTGTCCCTGACATCCTTGGAGAGCTCTTTGGTCTTGGCCATGGTGGAGAGTTTGGAATCTGATTGATTGATTGCTTCTGTGGACAGGTGTCTTTTATACAGGTAACAAACTGAGATTAGGAGCACTCCCTTTAAGTGTGCTCCTAATCTCAGCTCGTTACCTGTATAAAAGACACCTGGGAGCCAGAAATCTTTCTGATTGAGAGGGGGTCAAATACTTATTTCCCTCATTAAAATGCAATTCCATTTATAACATTTTTCACTTGCGTTTTTCTGGATTTTTTTGTTGTTATTCTGTCTCTCACTGTTCAAATAAACCTACCATTAAAATTATAGACTGATCATTTCTTTGTCAGTGGGCAAACGTACAAAATCAGCAGGGGATCAAATACTTTTTTCCCTCACTGTATCTGTATGGAAGATGATGTAATTATTAGACTTTTACATCCCCAGGTCATTTTGGATTACTAAAGTATAATATATCTTATAACAAATCATGATAACATTGGATAGATAGATAGATAGATAGATGTAGGCCGTCATTGTAAATACAGCAGGATCATATCAAGGATAGCATCACAAATGAATACATACAGTAAATACCAGTTGAAGCTTGATGATGAGCTGATCATTTGAATCAGCTGTGTAGTGCTAAGACAAAAACAAAAATGTGCACCCCTTTGAAATCCCAGGACCATGACTGAGAACCACTGATCTTCAGTGGGACCTCTTCATCTGCAGACACGCTTTCACAGCTCTCTGTATCTGAGGACAGAAAACATCACAATCATATTAGACAGCACTGAATATTATGTTTCTATTATCTCTGTCCTCAGTTTTTCTTTTTAGGGACTGGAACTACACAAAAGTACCTGCCCTATCCAGAATAGCCTGCTCTCTCCCTTCTTGTCATGCCTACTCCCGCTCCCCCTCTCCAGTGCTCGACATTGTCGGTCTACTAACCACCGGTACTGGCAATCATCATTACACACCACCATCATCACCTTGATTACCTTTCCTTTATTTAGCCCTCAGTAGCCTCAGTCGTTAGGCAGTATTGGTGTGTTTTCACATTCAATCAAATACAATTTTATTTGTCACATGTGCCGATGTCACGTATACTCCCTCTCCGGCCTCTAGGTCATCAGGCTGCTGATTATCTCACACAACTGTCACCATCGTCTTGCACACCTGCGCCTCATGACACTCACCTGGACTCCATCACCTCTTTGATTATCTTCCCTATATCTGTCACACCCCTTGTTCCTTTCCTCAGGTGTTATTCATTCTGTTTTCATGTCATTGCGTTGTTTGTTTCGTGTTCATTGTTTCTTTTATTTATTAAAACACTCACTCCCTGAATTTGCTTCCCGACTCTCAGCGCACCCGTTACAGCTGAATACAACAGGTGTAGACCTTAACATGAAATGCTTACTTACAAGCCCTTAACCAACAGTGCAGTACAAGAAAATATTTACTAAATCAAATTTATTAGAAATAAAAAATAACTAAGTAGAATTGCATAACAATAACAAGGCTATATTCAGGGGGCCCGGTACTGAGTAAATGTGCAGGGGTACAGGTTACTCAAGGTAATTTGTACATGTAGGAAGGGGTAAAGTGACAGCATTCTTTATTGCTTGGGGGTAGAAGATGTTAAGGAGCCTTTTGGACTTGGTGCTCCGGTACCGCTTGCCATGCAATAGCAGACAGAACAGTCTATGACTTGGGTCTTTCACAATTTTTTGGGCCTTTCTCTGACACCGCTTTGTATATTATTCCTGGATGGCAGGAAGCTTGGCCCCAGTGATGTACTGGGCCATTTGCACTACCCTCTGTAGCGCCTTACGGTCAGATACCGAGCAGTTGCCATAACAGGCGGTGATGCAACCGGGCAGGATGCTCTCGATGGTGCAGCTGTAGAACGTTTTGAGGATCTGGGGACCCATGCCAAATAGTTTTAGTCTCCTGAGGGGGAAAAGGTGTTGTCGTGCCCTCTTCAAGACTGTCTTGGTGTGTTTGGACCATGACAGTTTGTTGGTGATGTGGACCCGCTCCACTTCAGCCCTGTCGATGTAAATGGGAGCCTGTTCGGCCCACCTTTTCCTGTAGTCCAAGATCACCTCTTTTGTCTTGCTCACATTGAGGGAGAGGTTGCATACTCTACCGCCTCGACGCCACCCAAGAGGTTTCTCCTTTAAGTAGGATCTTCTATCATGAGCCATCTCAGCATGGCTCATGATAGAAGAGTCCTGCAAGTGAGAGTCCTGCAAGTGCCCTCCAGCCCATCATTTGGTCCTCCCGTATCGTTGGCCCCGTGTTTTGGGACGTAGATGTGGACATCCGCCAGGCTCTGGAGAGGGAACCAGTTCCTGTTTCCTGCCCTCCTGAATGCATGTCTGTCCCCACAGGGGTAAGAGATCGGCTGTTGACCTGGGCACACACATCCCTCTCAGCTGGACACACAGGTATCACCCGCACCATTAAATCCATCTCCGCTAAGTACTGATGGCCCACCTTGGCACAGGACATCGCCCGCTATGTAAACTTGTGTTCAGTATGTGCCCAAACCAAATCTCCCCGACTTGCTCCGGCAGGGAAACACCTTCCCATTCCCGTGCCTCAGCGGCCTTGGTCCCATCTGTCCATGGATTTCGTCACTGATATCCCTCTCTCCGGTCTCCCCACCTCTCTCCAGATCCAGCGGGTTTTCCAGCAGTATGGCTTTCCGGAGGACCTCGTCTCCGACCGTGGGCCCCAATCCACATTGCGGGTATGGAGAGTATTCATGGAGAAGCTGGGGGCCACGGCCAACCTGACATCCGGGTACCGGCCTCAGTCCAACGACCAGGTGGTGACGACCAACCAGGAGCTGGTGAGGTTCCTTAGGAGTCACTGCCAGGACCAGCAAGGGGAGTGGGCCTGGTTCCTTCCCTAGGTGGAGTACACCCAGAACTCACTCCGTCACTCCTCCATTGGACTGACTCCCTTCCAGTGCGTCCTGGGATGTCAGCCGGCCCTGGCCCCATGGACCTCGAGCCAGACCAAAGCCCCTGCGGTGGACAAGTAGTTCCGCGTCCAGAAGGAGCAGGCGGACCACCACTGCAGTGAGGCTCCCGTGTTTCATTCTGGTGATCGCGTCTGGTTCTCCACCTGGAACCTCCCGCTCCGCCTGCCCTGTCGGAAGCTGAGTTTATGGGGCCCTTCAAGGTCATCCAGAGGGTCAACAAGGTAACATACCATTTACAACTCCCCACCAACTACCAGATCTCACCGTCTTCTCATGTTTCCCTCCTCAGGTCGGTGGTTCCTGGTCCCCAGGCTGACGCCGTCCCCCGCAACACCCCTTCGCCTCCCCTGGACATCGATGGGACCCCTGCCTATGCCGTCAGGTCCCTACTGGAATCCCGACGTTGTTCAGTTCGATACTGCTGTTTTGGAGGAGTCTTGTTATTTTTTTACTTTTACCCCTTTTACTCCCCAATTTTGTGGTATCCAATTGGTAGTTACAGTCTTGTCTCATCGCTGCAACTCTTGTATGGACTCTGGAGAGGCGAAGGTTGAGAGCCATGCGTCCTCTGAAACACGACCCAACCAAGCCGTACTGCTTCTTGACACAATGCCCGGCTTAACCCGGGAAACCAGCCACACCAATGTGTCAGAGGAAACACCGTACACTTGGCGACCGTGTCAGCGTGCATGCACCCGGCCCGCCACAGGAGTCGCTAGAGCATGATGGGAGAAGGACATCTCTGCCGGCCAAACCCTCCCCTAACCTGGATAACACTGGGCCAATTGTGCACCGCCCCATGGGTCTCCCGGTCGCGGCCGGCTGCGACAGAGCCTGGACTCGAACCAGGATCTCTAGTGGCACAGCTAGCAACTCACGCCACAATGCAGTGCCTTAGACCACTGCACCACTCAGGAGGCGCCTTGTCTTATTATTAAACTGTCTTTCTGAACCTGGTTCTATACAGTATGTAAAGTTGGCTAGCTAGCTTCGTTAGCAGCTCATTTAGTTAGCCTGCACTGTAGCTAGCTAATAATACATCAGGTTTTTTTACAATTTTTAAATGTATTTACTTACTTGAATAGGTTCTCCCAGCCATGTGGACTATGGGAGACAAGGCAACAAAGTGTTTGTCAACAGAGAGGTTTAGAGCATATTACTATTTACCTGTGAATAAATTCATTAAATGGAGAACGGATTACACTATTTGCCCATTTAATAACCAGACCTTCAAACTTGCTATGCTGAATTCTTGAAGCACAATTGAACGTGCTGCTATATCCTGCTATTTTCTGCGAGCACACCCACAAGCAAGCCACTCTGGGCAGCCGGAGTGGCACGCGGCAATTTACCGCGTGTACTAATGTACACTAGCCATGAGTCTTTGCCCTACAAAGTGATAGGATATATAAGTTATCCCGTACAAGCTTTTTGTGCCGAATAAATTACGTTGTTACAGGTGTCAAGCTTATGGGCATGTGACAGCAGTGTGTAGAAGGGAGGTGTGAGAAGTGTGCAGAAGGGCATGAGACAAAGTAATGTGTAGCATTGGGGAAAGAAAAGGTATGTGTTAATTGTAGGGGTGCCCATGGGGCTGGGGATCAGAAATATCTGGTGCGAAAGAGGCAGGTTGAGGTTTCCAGGGTTAGAGTAGTGTAGAAGTTGTATGCTGAGGCAGTGAAGAAAGTAGAGGAAGATGGGTCCTAAGAGGAATGGTGTTAACAGAGAGATAGGCCAACAAGTGATATATGCTTCAGTAAGAAGTACTGTACTGCAGGGATGGAACGTAAGTCGCAGAAAGGTTGTGGTGGCAGGGTGTTTTTATTAAAACGAGTTTAGGGTATTTGTTGATTTATTTAACATATATTTTTTGGTACGTATAAGGGAGTTAATTAAACTCCAGGATAGTAGGTGGCGGTAATGCAACATTTATTGGATGCCAATCGCCGTTAAACCTTCACCTAAGAAGAACTGCACATCATATTGTCTTACTGGTCAGTTTGGTGGGGAGGACCACACCGTAACTTTAGCTGTGGTGAAACCGATATATACTCTTTTCGATTTGAAGGATACGCTGGATTGTGGATCTCGTGCTCATTTAAAAGTAATAATGTATTGCTTTACAATGAATCAAGTGTACAATGACTGTATTTGATAACCAGCCAGTAAGCATAGCTAACTAATGTGGCTAGCGTTAGCCGTGTCAGCTCTCCAAGAGGCTTAGCGTTACTGCACATGATGACTGGTGTGGTTGCTGCTACACTAGAACATGTACGTTATTGAACTAACGGAGCTCATTCATACAGCCTGGCTGGTAGCTACAGCTAGCTGGCTCATCAACTAACTCCCACAAGCGAATGTCATCAATTAACGGGCTATTTGTGTGTCGTTCATTTATTTGACAAGAATTCTGAATCGAGACGATAGCTAGTTACGTTTGCTGGTTGACCATCCGCTATAATCTTGTTTTCCAGAGGTGGGCGTTTCATACATGCGCCACGATGCATTTATTTAGTTCTAGCAGGACATGAACTATCTAGCTAACGTTACCGTCTGTGATTTTATTTATACACTACATTAGAATGCAGTTCCTTTACTAGCAAACTAGCTAGTGCATACAGTTGACATTGGTACATGTCATTGTTGTGTCTAACCAGTCTGTGGTCTGTCTGGTGCAGGATGGATTTAGACGTGTGTGCTGACGGGAACAGTACCAAGGGAAAAGCGGATTCGGGCCATGCAGGTGAAGGAGGCGCTATGGCGATCGTGCCTCTGGAGCTCTATGACTCCGCTAGAGCGAAAATAGACGCAAATCTCCGCTGGCTGTTAGCCAAAGCTTACGGTATAGGTATGTGTTTTCTCTTGGGCAGGTGCTCGCAATCTTGTGTTCTGAATATTGAAACGTTACTGTTAGCTTTGGGACACATCGGGAGTCTGTCTATTGCATGGACTCCCTGAGTTGTACTTGTGCATCGTTCTGGTAGATGGCGACGGAAAATAACCATACCACAATATAGCCGACTTCCTGTCAATAAAAGCACATGTATAATCTCTAGGCAGTCAATTTAACAGACAGTGAAAGGTGTCCCTCTGGCAAATACATATTTGAATCCAACTTTTGTCCAAACAGCACCATATTCCTGCTGTGTAAACAGTGGTAGATTTGTACACTGAACAAAAATATGAATGCAACATGTAAAGTGTTGGTCCCATGTTTCATGAGCTGAAATAAAAGATCCCAGAAATGTTCCATATGCACAAAAAGCTTATTTCTCTCTAGTTTTGTATACAAATTTGTTGACATCCCTGTGAGTGAGCATTTTGATTAAACAGTTGATTAAACAGCATGATCATTGCACAGGTGCACTTTGATGGGGGAATTAAAAGACACTCTAAAATGTGCAGTTTTGTCACACAACACAATGCCACAGATGTCTCAAGTTTTGAGGGAGCGTGCAGTTGGCATGCTGACTGCAGGAATGTCCACCAGAGCTGTTGCCAGATAATTGTATGTTAAATTCTCTACCATAAGCTGCCTCCAATGTTGTTTTTGAAAATTTGGCAGAACGTCCAACCTACATCACAACCGCAGACCAGGTGTAAACACGCCAGCCCAGGACCTGCACATCCGGCTGCACAAACTGTCAAACCATCTCAAGGAAGCGCATCTGCGTGCTCGTCGTCTTGACCTGACTGCAGTATGGCATCGTAACCGACTTAAGTGAGCACGCTGGAGAAGTGTGCTCTTCATGGATGAATCCCAGTTTTAACTGTACCGGGAGAGATAGCATGTATGGCGTTGTGAACAGAGTACCCCATGGTGGCGGTGGGGTTTTGCTATGGGCAGGCATAAGCTACGGACAACAAACACAATTGCATTTTATTGATGCCGATTTTAATGCACAGAGATACCGTTACGAGATCCTGAGTCCCATTGTCGTGCCATTCATCCGCCGCCATCACCTCATGTTTCAGCATGACAATGCACGGCCCTATGTCGCAAGGATCTGTACACAATACCTGGATGCTGAAAATGTCCCAGTTCTTCCTTGGGCTGCATACTCACCCATTGAGCATGTTTTGGATGCTCTGGATTAGTGATGCACCGATATGACATTTTTGGTCGATTCTGATATTTTCCTTGCCAAAAAAAAACAATACAGATAACCGATATTTAATATTTTTGCTGCCTTTTAAGCATTCTAGTACAGTTAAATAGTTACCACACACACATGGACAGGTAGCGGCAGGTAGCCTAGTGGTTAGTGCGTTGGACTAGTAACCGAAAGATTGCATTTATTATTATTTTTGTTAGCAGTGTCGCTATTACTGTGTAACTCCAGTAGGGCAACATCTGAAAAATAGCGCATTTGGTAGTGTGTACCAGTGCTCGACCAGTCGGCGAAGCCAACATCACCCTCGACAAAGAACGGTTGATTGTCAAGGGCAATGAATTCCATTATCTTGGCGTTTAATGTATTTCGTCTTTGAGTTGTCTCGCTGAGATTTTCTTACTCTCAAATGACTGCTCGATCCACACAGCAGACATTGTGGGCTAGGTTAGGAATGCTGTGTTGCACGTTTAGCGCTGTATTTTACATGGCATCATTACGTCATGTACCTACGTTATATAGGTATGCACGTAAGCTTTGACATCGGTTTTGCACATCAGCGTTAAATTAGACATCGGGCCGATGTTGGCATTTTTAGCTAATATCGTCCGATTCCGATAAGTTCACCGATATATCGTGCATCCCTGCTCTGGATCGAGGTGTACAACGGCGTGTTCCAGTTCTTGCCAATATCCAGCAACTGCTAAACAGCCATTGAAGAGTAGTGGGACAACATTCCACAGGCCCCAATCAACAGCCTGATCAACTCTATGTGAAGGAGATGTCGCGCTGCATGAGGCAAATGGTGGTCACACCAGATACTGACTGGTTCTCTGATCCACGTCCCTACTTTTTATTTTTATTGTTAAGGTATCTGTGACCAACTGATGCATATCTGTATTCCCAGTCATGTGAAATCCATAGATTAGGGACTAATTAATTTATTTCAATTGACTGATTTCTGAACTGTAAATCAGTAAAATCTTTGAAACTTGCATATTGCGTTTATTTTTGTTCAGTGTAGATTTTGTGGTAGGAAGTCTCAGGGGAAGTGCGTGGTCTAATGGCAGCCTGCTGTCTAACGTGGCAGAAATATGATGCGGTTTAAACAAAAGTCTGATTGATATTTATTTGATAGCGAGGGGCACATTTCACTTTGTCTGATAAGTAGTGTTCCTAGAGATTATACACATGCTTTTGCTTACAGGAAATGTTTTTGTGGTATGGTTATTTTCCGTCGCCAAGCACCAGAACGAAGCACAACTCCGGGAGTCCAACCAATACACAGACTCTGTTGTGTCCCAAAGCTATTGAAACACCTACTGTTGAAGTCTGTTAATGGAAAACAACAAAAACAACTGTCTGTCTCTAGATCTAGTTGTTTTGTCTCACTGTGGTGCCACAGATTTGGCACCAGAACTCAGACCTGCATGAATGTCATGAGCTAGCTAATTCACCAGTTGTTTTTGTCTGGGGTTTATGGCTCAGTAAAAGTAAGGTTAGGCTGCGTATGCCACTCATTAATCAGGATTTAGACTGGTGGTGGTTGTCTAGGTTGAAGTGTTACCCTCTGAGCAGCTTACTGCCTGCAGAAAGTGTGTGTGGTGGGGGAGGGATTGGATGTGCTTAAGGACGATTGTTGTCCTCTTGAGTCAAGAAATATTCCCTGGCTAAACCCACCTCAAGCAATTTTATTCACAATGGTCATCTCATTACACACTGCATCGCTCATCACTACTCACTCCTTGTGTGTCTGTGTGTGTCCTGCAGAGAGACATTAAAGCTACAATATGTAACTTTTTGTGTGACCTGACCAAATTCAGATAGAAATGTGTGTTATAGACATGTCATTATCTTTGAAAGCAAGCATAAGAAGCGTTAGACCTGTTCTATGTGTGCAACTTATATGCTTCCCGTTCTTAAGTTTTTGTTTTTGCGTCTTTTTTGTACAACACCTTCAAACAGCTGAAAATACATTAATTTTGGTTATGGAAAATATATTTCACCTGCGGTGTAGATGGTACAATGATTCTGAACACTAATCTTGCTTGTTTTGTCACATAAACTGAAATTAAGCAAACTTAATTTGCAACCAGGAAATGGCGAAGCGATTTCTGCATAGTGCAGCTTTTAAGAGATTAATATGCTGATATATGCACATGATTTGATATATGCACATGATAGCATATTTCATGAGCATTCATTACTATTTCTTGCCAATTGAAAATATGGGTGTTTTATGCTAGCAGTCGTGCCTGCATGTCAGTCTCACAGTAACAACGTAACTACAACAATATATATTTCAGGCATTCACAGCTTATATTTTTAAATGCATTTATTTTTATTTTAGTGTTTAATGAATCTTGCATTGTTATATATAGATGCCATTTTTGTAAATTTGACATTTATCTCAGATGGACACTAGAACTGCCTGGCCTTTCAACCTACAAGTACCCATTAGAGAACGTTTCCTGGCGTATCCTTTATCATATGCACATGAACCCACAAGGTGCGCAAACATAAACCCCAATGCTTGATAAATTGTGCATAAACTATTGTAAAGGATTAATTGCAAGAAGAAATATTTGTGGAAATATATCAATAAAAAACAACAATAGTTAAGAGTCAAGGATATGTTTTGTGTAATTCTATAAAGTCCTAGAAAAAGCGAAAGCCTATTGCCTATTTTCGTTTCCCTTACAATAAAAACATTAGTGTAATCCCTTTGATCAACTTTATTTGTAGATTTGAGTTATAGTAATTAAGTCCAGTTACAGCTTCTTTTGACAAAGTTGAAACAAAAAATATAATATAACCAGCCAGGTGCACAGGTGAAATGATTTGCCATATTCCTAAACAAAAGCACCAGTGAATGAACAATTGTAAAGGATGAATTGCATAAATCAATATTTGTGGAAATTTATGACAAGATATAAAAACAGTAATGTTTATTGTGCTCCTGTAAACATGCCTTTACGCATTAATCAATCTTGTCTTCTCTTTATGCTTCGGGTCCACAGTCGGCATAAAGCTTCGGGGCTTTGTGTGAGCAAGCCCCACAAACAAATCGCTTGCATTGCACACAGTTTTCATGGGCCTTGTTTCGTGTGCACCTGCCGCAGGTGTCGCGGTTGCGTGGCATGGCGTCTCTGAAAAGGTCCTCCCCATACCTGTCAGACAACAAATGACTCCACATCCGTCCTGTTGATGTTTTCGTTCAGCTCCTTTTGTCTTGCTCACATTGTGGGAGAGGTTGTTGTTCTGGCACCACACTGCCAGTTCTCTGACCACCTCCCTCTACTCTGTCTCATCGTTGTCAGTGATCAGGCCTACCACTGTTGTGTCTTCAGCAAACTTAACGATAGTGTTGGAGTCGTGCTTTGCCACGCAATCGTGGGTGAACATGGAGTACAGGAGGGGACAAAGCACGCACCCCTGACGGGCCCCACTGTTGGGGATCAGCGTGGCAGATGTGTTGTTGCCTACCGTTACCACCTGGGGGAGGCCCGTCAGGAAATCCAGGATCCAGTTGCAGAGGGAGGTGTTTAGTCCCAGGGTTCCTTAGCTTAGTGATGAGCTTTGTGGGCAATATGGTGTTGAACGCTGTGCTGTAGTCAATGAACAGCATTCTCACATAGGTTTTCCTTTTGTCCAGGTGGGAAAGGGCAGTTGTGGATTGAGATTGCATCATCTATGGATCTGTTGGGGTGGTATGTGAATTGGAGTGGGGTCTAGGATTTCCGGGAGGATGGTCTGAGTCATGACCAGCCTTTCAAAGCACTTCATGGCTACAGACGTGTGCTACGCGGTGGTAATAATTTAGGCAGGTTACCTTCGCTTTCTTGGGCACAGGGACTATGGTGGTCTGCTTGAAACATTAGACTCGGTCAGGGAGAGGTTGAAAATGTCAGTGAAGACACTTTCCAGTTGGTCTGCGCATGCTTTGAGTACATGTCCTGGTAACACGGCTGGCCCCGCGGCCTTGTGAATGTTGACCTGTTTAAAGGTCTTGCTCACATCGGCTATGGAGAGCGTGATCACACAGTCGTCCAGAACAACTGATGCTCTCATGCATGCTTCAGTGTTGCTTACCTCAAAGCGAGCATAAAAGGCATTTAGCTCGTCTGGGTTTCCATTTGTAGTCTGTAATAGTTTGCAAGCCCTGCCACATCCGACGAGCTTCAGAGCTGGTGATGTAGGATTCAATCTTAGTCCTGTATTGACGCTTTGCCTGTTTGATGGTTTGTCTGAGGGCATAGCGGGATTTATTATAAGCGTCCTGATTAATGTCCCGCTCCTTGAAAGCAGCAGCGCTAGCCTTAAGCTCGGTGCGGATGTTGCCTGTAATCCATGGCTTCTGGTTGGTATAAGTACGCACGGTCACTGTCGGGACGACGTCGTTGATGCACTTATTGATGATTCCGGTGACTGAGGTGGTATACTCCTCAACACCATTGGATGAATCCCGGAACATATTACAGTCTCTCCTAGCAAAACAGTCCTATAGTGTAGCATCCGCGTCATCTGACCACATCCGTATTCAGCGAGTCACTGGTACTTCCTGCTTTTGCTTGTAAGCAGGAATCAGGAGGATAGAATTATAGTCAGATTTGCCAAATGAGGTGTGAGCTTTGTATGCGTCTCTGTGTGGAGTAAAGGTAGTCTAGAGGTTTTTTCCCCCTATGGTTGCACAAGTGACATACTGGTAGAAATGAGGTAAGACAGAATTAAGATTGCTTGCATTAAAGTCCCTGGCCACCAGGTGTGCCGCTTTTGGATGAGCATTTTCTGTTTGTGGTGGTAAATAGACGGGTATGAATAATATAGATAGTGTGGTCTACAGATTATCATGAGGTACTCTACCTCAGGCGAGCAATACCTCGAGACTTCTTTAATATTAGACATTGCGCACCAGCTGTTATTGACAAATAGACATACACCCCCACCCCTCGTCTTACCAGATGTAGCTATTCTGTCCTGCCGATGCACGGGAAACCCAGCCAGCTCTATTTGATCCGTGTCGTCGTTCAGCCACGACTCGGTGGAACAAAAGATATTAGAGTTTTTAATGTCCCGTTGGTAGGATCGTCTCGAATGGAGATCATCCAGTTTATTTTCCAGTGATTGCACGTTGGCCAATAGAACAGATGGTAGGGGCGGGTTACCCACTCGCCGACAAATTCTCACAGGGCACCCAAATCTCTGCACCCTGTATTTCTGTCTTTTCTTCACGCGAATGATGTGTATTTGGGCCTGGTCTCGGGGAAGCAGTATATCCTTTGCGTCAGACTCATTGAAGAACAAATTGTTGTCCAGTTCTAGGTGTGTAAACACTGTTCTGATATCCTGAATCTCTTTTCAGTAATGAGACGGTAGCAGCAACATTATGTACAAAATAAGTTACAAACAATGTGAAAAAAACTAATAAAATAGCACAGTTGTTTAGGAGCCTGTAAAACGGCAGCCAACCACTCCGACGACCATTATATTATATATTACTGTTTCCTTTTCTGTGCGCATGAGCGACAGTACAATCTGATGTGCTGCAACATCTGAATGACACAAACTCGTCACTCTTTTCTACCCAAACTGTGCCATCCCTCCCAGACTCCTGTCTCACCGTGGCAGTTGAGATCACCTTCTCAGTTGGCTCTGTTCCGTTTTTTCTGCGATGTGGCTCCGGCATCGAAGGCTCGAAGTCAACATCAGACTATTCATTCTTCAAAGTTGATTTCAAGCTCAATATCCGATTCTCCATCCGACTCCAACTCATCTAAATTCTGCATCCATTAGTTTGGTTCGGCTTGCCATTGTGAACTACACACGTTCTGTTGTACTCAGTGTCTGATTTGACTCTCAGAGAGGAAATTATATACCATTAACAGCCTTTCATAATAAAATAATTAGACTGCCCACAATTCTTCATTACACTATTGTTCTAAATTCAATCATCCTCTTCACCCTCATCATTCAGATCAATCAAATTCAATCACCCTCATAATCATTCAATTCATTCAACACGTCATATGCACCATTATGAGTTTCTATCTGGTTTCTGTCGCCCATTTATCCATTGACGACAGAATAGCATATTTTAATGTTATTATGTTACTCGTTTTTGCTTAGTAGCCAGAGCAATGTTGTCATGTGCTGAATGCATGGACAGCACGGATATTCTTGGGAAAAGTGAAATTTTCAAATAGAGCTGCATCTCTTGAATTTTTGAGTTTGACAAAGTGTCATAGTTTAGGTGTAGTTTCGATGGGCCAGCTGTGCAGGCTGACTGGCATCATTTATTTCCTTCTCATCAACTTGGATAGAGTCAAGGATATGTTTTTGCAGTATTCTAAAGGCCTACTGCAACACATACAGTTGAAGTCGGAAGTTTACATACACTTAGGTTGGAGTCATTTAAACTCGTTTTTCAACCACTCCACAAATGTCTTGTTAACAAACTATAGTTTTGGCAAGTCGGTTAGGACATAACTTTGTGCATGACACAAGTAATTGTTCAAACAATTGTTTACAGACAGATTATTTCACTATCACAATTCCAGTGGGTCAGAAGTTAACATACACTAAGTTGACTGTGCCTTTAACTACTTAGGGAGTAGCGGCGCGCTAGCGGGCCGCTCCCGACACTACCCGGTGAAATGTAAGGCGCCAAATTAAAAATCCAAAAGTTGAATTATTAAACATTCATCAATATACAAGTGTTGCATAGTCACCAGAAGCTCTGATTCTTGGCAATATCAAAATCTTGTTGACATCTAAGCTCCCTTGACTATTTCCTGTTCCTATCCGTTCTGCTCAGGGATAGAGCCTCCAGACACTGTATAAAGACTGTTGACATCTAGTGGAAGCCATAGGTACTGCAGACTAGGAGCTGGATACCATTAAAATCAATAGGGAGAGTATCAAACAGAGCAAAGGTCACACACAAAAAAAATACGGACAGAAATTTCTCTGGTTTTTGCCTGCTATATCAGTTCTGTTATACTCACAGACATTATTTTAACACTTTTAGAAACTTCTGAGTGTTTCCTATCCAATAGTACTAATTATGTGCATATCCTATTTTCTGGGCCTTAGTGGCAGGCATTTTACTTTGGGCACGCCAGATTCTCCAAAACCGTCACCTCTGCTGCTGCTCCCTAAGAAGTTAAACAGCTTGGGAAATTCCAGAAAATGATGTAATGGCTTTAGAAGCTTCTCATAGGCTAATTGACATAATTTGAGTCAATTGGAGGTGTACCTGTGGATGTATTTCAAGGCCTACCTTCAAACTCTTTGCTTGACATCATGGGAAAATCAAAAGAAATCAGCCAAGACCTCAGAAAGAAAATTGTAGACCTCCACAAGTCTGGTTCATCCTTGGGAGCAATTTCCAAACGCCTGAAGGTACCACGTTTATCTGTACAAACAATAGTACGCAAGTTTAAACACCATGGGACCACGCAGCCGTCATACCGCTCAGGAAGGAGACGCGTTCTGTCTCCTAGAGATGATTGTACTTTGGTGTGAAAAGTGCAAATCAATCCCAGAACAACAGCAAAGGACCTTTAAAAGATGCTGGAGGAAACAGGTACAAAAGTATCTATATCCACAGTAAAACGAGTCCTATATCGACATAACCTGAAAGGCCGCTCAGCAAGGAAGAAGCCACTGCTCCTAAACCGCCAGAAAAAGCCAGACTATGGTTTGCAACTGCACATGGGGACAAAGATCAAACTGTTTGGATTAATGTCCTCTGGTCTGATGAAACAAAAATATAACTGTTTGGCCATAATGACCATCGTTATGTTTGGAGGAAAAAGGGAGAGGCTTGCAAGCCAAAGAACACCATCCCAACCGTGAAGCACGGGGGTGGCAGCATCATGTTGTGGGCAAGCAACATCTCAAGACATCAGTCAGGAAGTTAAAGCTTGGTCGCAAATGGGTCTTCCAAATGGACAATGACCCCAAGCGTACTTCCAAAGTTGTGGCAAAATGGCTTAGGGACAACAAAGTCAAGGTATTGGAGTGGCCATCACAAAGCCCTGACCTCAATCCTATAGAAAATATGTGGGAAGAACTGAAAAGGCGTGTGCGAGCAAGGCGGCCTACAAACCTGACTCGGTTACACCAGCTCTGTCAGGAGGAATGGGCCAAAATTCACCCAACTTATTGTGGGAAGCTTGTGGAAGGCTACCTGAAACATTTGACCAAAGTTAAACAATTTAAAGGCAATGCTACCAAATACTAATTGAGTGTATGTAAACTTCTGAAATAAATCCTCCTCTCTACTATTATTCTGACATTTAACTTTCTTAAAATAAAGTGGTGATCCTAACTGAACTAAGAGGGAATTTTTACTAGGATTAAATGTCAGGAATTGTGAAAAACTGAGTTTAAATGTATTTGGCTAAGGTGTATGTAAACTTCCAACTTCAACTGTATGTGTGTCGGCCTATGTGTGTTTCAAATTGGTTGATAGGCTGTTGGTCGACCGAGATTTCTTTAGTTGAGCAGTCGCAATTTATAACTTTTTTCATGGTGCACAAGACACCTGTCTGATTCGCGCCTGTCTCAGTGGACTAATTCATTGCGAAGGCCACGGGGATGGCACAGTCGATCACACTAAGACATGTGATACTGAAATTGTATATGGTTATATTATGTAAAAATGATGGTGCAACACTAATAAATCTAATATTATTTTTGTGCATTTTCCTACGTTGGATATGATCGCTATTCGCGGTTCTGAAACATCTTCAGTGTGCCATAGAATTGGCACCTTTCCCTATGTTGCTATGTGCGTAATAGCAAAATTAACCAGCATATTGGGATTGAGAACAATGCGGCGGAGGCAGCAACAGCAGAGACGAGGAAACAGCCCTTGCATTAAGCCCTATTCGGACTGGATTTGTTTTTCTGGGTTTCCTTAAAAATATATATATATGTTTAACCTTTTATTTAACCAGGAAAAGCCTATTGAGACCCAGGCTGCGGTTCAAACTCATAAAAGCCCCTCAGCCCTCGTTTTTAGTTGACTTTGCAAGTGTACAATTATGTTCGCTTCGGGGCCTGAAACTCCCCATAATTCAATTTGCGACGATTGTACATCCGCTAAAATCAGCCAGAATCAGTCAAAAATTAAAACCACAACGTCAACATACAAGTGTAAGAAAAACGAATGTAAATAAGTTAGAAATTGTGCTAATAATGCACGACGGCACAAACACGTCTCGTAAAAGTAAATATGTTTTTGTTTGGTTAGCTTTTGGAAATTGTAGAAAAAAACATTTTCCTTCTTCAGAAGTTCCAGCTAGGCAGACTAACGTTAGTTAGATAATTAATTTGCTTGCTATCATACAGTAGGCGTATACTAATAATTATATATTTAATATAAGTAGACATGCAATCGTAATTGAACGTAGCGCATATAAAGCACCCACAAGCTACCGGTGGCTGAAAACACAATCATCGCGGGATGAACGAGTGACGAATTCCCGGCCAAGGGCGGTCCATTTAAAAATCATTCCTTCCTCCCTCGCCCCTTGCCCTGCAAGTGTATACTCGTCAGATGTCATGATATGTCATCAGAAGTGTCCACTTAATTTGAGGGCTGAGGGGATAGGGTGTGTCTTTTTAAGTGTTTGGACTGCAGCACCAGTATCTTTTTCAAGGGAGACCTGGCCAAGAAGGCAGCAACAATTAATACATTACAGAATTAAAACATACTACAATACAATTAAACAACATGATCCAGCCTTAAAAAAGTATTTACACTCTAACAGTCTCCCATCTATTTTTTTTATTAATTCAGTAGCACTAACACATCTAGATGAAGCATGGATTGTAGACTATTCCATGCCTCTGGTGCACAAGACGAGAAGGCAGTCTTGCCTAATACTGTAAATGTCTTGGACTTTAAGTAGCAGCCACCTAGCGACCGGGTATGGTAACTGAGGAAAAAAAAAAAAACTGAGGTAAAGAGTGACTTTACCCAAAAGGGCTTTGTAGATAAACACATACATGCATCTTTCTGCACATACAAAGTGAGGTCCAACCCACCAGTTGGTACAAGGTGTGATGGTGTGTGATTGACTTAGCATTTGTAATAAAGTGCGAGGATGCACGATAAACAGAGTCCAGTGTCTGTAAGACAGAGGAGGCTGTATGCGTATACAACAAGTCACCATAATCAATTACAGAGAGAAGTGACCTGAACAAGCTTCTTTCTAGCCATAAGCGGGAAGCAAGCTTTATTACGAAAATAAAAACCCAATTTCAAACTTTAAAGGACAACTTGTCATCCAGCCATTATACCTAGGTATTTGTAGGATGACACTTTTTCAATGGATAAGCCACCAGATGTGTAGATGCTAACCTTCAGTGGCTGAGTGCGAGCTCTGGTAAACGTCATTAATTTAGTTTTTTGTATGTTCAAGACCAGTTTGAGACCATAAAGGGAGGCCTGCAGTGACTGAAAATGAGTCTGGAGCTCTTCAACAGCCTGAAACTGAGAAGGAGCACATATATGAATGTATCATCTGCGTATAGAATCAACTTTGCTGGTTGCATCCCATTTCCCAAATCATTAATGAAAATTGAGAACAACACAGCAACTAAAATGGAACCCTGGGGCACACCTCTATTAATAAAAATAAAAAAAGCTAGACTTGTGATTGTCAGCATATACACATTGTGTTCTGTCAAAGATAGTTCTTAAACAAATTAACTGCCCCTCCACTGAGACCAATGTTACAGAGTCTAGCTAGCAACAATTCATGGTTAACTGAATCAAATGCCTTTGATAAATCCACAAACAGAGCAGCACAACGTTGCTTTTTATCAAGTGCATTTGTCATTTGCCACTGCCATAGCTGCAGTTGTGCTGTGCCTCGATCTAAAGCCAGACTGAACCCCGCTCAGTATGTTCTTTTCAATTTCTTAACTGTGAATTCACTATGGATTCATAGACTTTGGCCAGGATAGGGAGTTTGGAGATAGTTATTAGCATCTGAGGGATCTTCACCCTTTAGCAGTGGGAGGACTTAAGCTGATTTCCAAATGCTGGGTATGGAATTGGTCAAGAGACTCAAGTTGAAAATGTGAGCCACAGGTTCAGTAATAATACCAGCTGCTATCTTCTAAGAGGTAGGGATCCAGGTTATCTGGACCTGCATACTTTTTAGTGTCTATAGCCTTTAGTGCTTTATAGACCTCAGTATAAGAAACAGGCTCAAAGTTAAAATGGTTCACATGAGGGCCTATATCATAGTTTACTGTGACATAACTTACATTAGAGAGCTGGGCCCCACCATTATCAATAACTGAACCAGCAGATATGAAGTGCTTGTTAAAAACCCCTACAATATCAGCTTTATCCTTCACTTCATTAGAATCCATCATTAAATGGTCAGGAAGGCCAGAGGATACATTAGATGCTGACACTGATCTGATTTGAACTTGGTAGGGTTGTTTAGGTTCTCTGTGACTGCATTTAAATAGTCATCTGATTTGGACATCCTGATCAATCCTGTGCATTTGTTTCTTAGTGCTCTGAAGGAGGTCCAGTCAACAGGAGCATTTGTATGTCTAGCTTGAGTCTAAGAGATATTTCTCCTTCTAGTTAATTCTGCCAAGTTATCTGAAAACCAGGGATTGTCCCTTCCACTGATACTAAATTTCTTCACAGGGGCATGCTTGTCACAAATGGACACATTTCATATTAAATAGTCCCAGGCAGTGTCAACATGGGGAATCAGACTTACTCTGTCAATATTATGGTACAGATCATGTAAGAACACTTGCTCATCAAACTGTCTAAAATGTCTTTTAAAATATAACAGGGTTTGGCTTTGGGAATTGTTGTATTTCGAACACAAGCAATTGCACAGTGATCACTGACATCATTACAGAATATCCCAGTCCATGTGTATTTGTGAGGGGTATTCGTTGAATGTCCAGTAGCGTTGATTTGTTAGGTGCTCTGGAATATGTTGTGGAAAATCATTTTAAAAATGTTAAACTCTGACAAGAACTTGTGAATTCAAAATAGGCTTTAATACAAAATAGCAAGAAAGCCGAGGAGTTCCATGGAACCTCTGTTTTACTGGACACAGCGCTCGGCTTAAGTACCTTCACAGCATATAGATACACCCCATATGTAAATACTGTTCCTCCCTTTTCCAACTGCCACCATTATCTTTCAGTCCGAGTTGTTGCTTGTTTACACCCAGTAACGCCCACATCTATTTCAGGTTAGATTATAATGATGGCAGGACCCTTAATGTAATACAAAAAAATAATACATTTATTGTATGCATGTGTTTCCTGTTTTAGCCATTCTGCTGCCATCCTGTCTCTAATTCTCCTATAGTATGTTTCAAGTGTCAGCATGGCTCTAGTACTGTGATCCCATGTCTGTCTCTTCACCTGTTAAATGTGCTTATGGGCTTTTAGCTAATGCACCTGTGCATCAGCTAATGTGTATGTCTTTGCTCAGTCATGTTTTTACCACCAAATAGTGCATTAGCTAATGTGTATGTCTTTGCATTAGCTAATGTGTATGTCTTTGCATTAGCTAATGTGTATGTCTTTGCATTAGCTAATGTGTATGTCTTTGCATTAGCTAATTCAGTCTTTGACCTATGTTCTGCTTATAAGTGGCAGATATACTACTTATACTACTTGGCATTCTGTTTCTAGGAGTCATGCCTTGTATGTTCATGAACTACTCCCATTGGCCCTATAGTTATTTTAGTTCTTACTTGGTGTCACCTATATCTTGACAGCTGTCCAAGTTATCTTGCATTGTATCTTTTAGCACTTAAGCCTCAGGCAATATTAGAAATGCAATCTAAGTTATGTCAATCATGTTGTCTGCTACCACAGATTCGGTCTTGTAAATCAAATCAAATGTTATTTGTCACATACACATGTTTAGCAAGTGTAGCGAAATGCTTGTTTCTAGCTCCAACAGTGCAGTAATATCTAACAATTCCTAACAGTACACACAACCTAAAAGTAAAAGAATGGAATTAAGGAATATATAAATATTAGGATGAGCAATGTTGGAGTGGCGCAGACCAAATACAGTAGAATAGAATACAGTATATACATATGAGATGAGTAAGCAAAAACATGTAAACATTATTAAAGTGACTAGTGTTCCATTATTCAAGTGGCCAGTGATTTCAGCCCTATGTATATGGGGCAGCAGCCTCATACACCCATTCAGCATCATTCACACCCTCTTAAGCTTTAGTATGACCCATCTCTTTAAAGTGACTATGCATAGATAGTAACAGAGAGTAGCAGCAGGGGAGGGGGGGGGGGGGG
>QNTS01000460.1:161322-216281 GCA_003317085.1 Hucho hucho
CCCCCCCCCCCCCCCCCCCTTCATTTGTTTTGTACACTGCTGCTATTCGCTGTTTAATATCTATGCATAATCACTTCACCCCTACCTACATGTACAAATTACCTCCACTAACCTGTAGACCCGCACACTGACTCGGTACCGGTACCCCCTGTATATAGCCTCGTTATTTTGTATTATTTTTTACTTTAGTTTATTTGGTTAATATTTCCTTAACTCTTCTTGAACTACATTGTTGCTTGTAAGTAAGCATTTCACGGTAAGGTCTACACTTGTTATATTCGGCAAATGTGACAAAGTTTGATTTGAAGAGACCAGCAAAATAATGTGGCAGTATAGCAGGAACAGTCGCATCTAGTGGTCAAAACATGGTACCTCCACACTACTTTATGGTAAATAATGCAAGCAGCTTCAATTACACATTTTTCTCAACAGATTCGCATGGAATACATTACATAGTATGGAGAGGCAATACTCAGCCACAGCTTCATACTACTTGTCAAATTTAGAGAACTGATACTTTTTAGGGGAATCCTCATGTCCAAATCGGATGTTGGGTACTATATTTATTGAATATTATCTGAATCTTATAAATTGAAATGGGCAGTTTGGGTGCAATCAATTAGCTTAATTTCTTAGAGATAACATTTCTACAAAATAATGTTTCAGGAATGCCAATCTTACCTGTTTCTAACTACAGAAACAATTTCAGAAGAATCTGAGATGGTGGGTGTAATGGCTTGCTGAAATGACATGGAACGACTCCTTTGTGATCTGGCTGGCTGACCCATTTCCTGCTGTAAGTAGCACTTCCTCCCACAGGGGATGCATTTTTAAACATGACAGTGTACAGTAGGCTACTCATGCTCATGAGTGTAGGCTAAACTTGTGTAGCTTGTGCAATACCTCACCACACAGGCTGTGTGGACTCTGAGCTGTCTTAACCTCTTAAGGAGCAGCAAGGTGCGCTGGGGCGCTAGCGCCCCACTCCCGACACTACCAGGTGAAATGCAAGGCGCCAAATTCAAAATCCAAAAGTTGAATTATTAAACATGCATCAATATACAAGTGTTTCATAGTCATCAAAAGCTCTGCTTCTTGGCAATATCACAGCGTTGTCAGATTTCAAAAAGGCTTTACGGCGAAAGCACCACATTTGATTGTTTGAGGGTAGCACCTAACATATTTCACAGCGAAAAACAAATCAATTACCTGTTGAAGAACTTCTGCTGATGGCTTCTCAAGTGTCCAACGAAGACAATCCATGGTTCTTTTGTTAGAAAAAGTAATGTATTATATCCATAAATCTCCGTTTGGTTTGCGCGTTATAATCAGAAACTACAGCCTCCACTCGTCCATTGAAACGTGAAGAGAGCACTTTTTCAACTTATACCTATAAACTTGTCCAAGAACAATCAAACATCATTTTAAATGTATACTTAGGAACACTTTTATGTAGAAATAGCATAATATTTCAACCGGAATATAAACTGGGCTATAAGAAAGGAAAAAACCACAGAGCGCGCCTGGCGAGAGCGCGCGTCCTCTTCTATTGACATCTCTGGGGGCACTTCCTGATTCCTCTTCTTCTCTGCTCTAATAGCATCTAAAAAAAATCTGAACAGTGTCTCGAGACTGTTGACATCCAGAGGAAGCGATAGGTACTGCATTCATATGCCCTTATAAGGGCATTTTCATAAGGGAGGGGTTCCAAATGAGCAATGTGTCAAAACCACTTTTTCCAGGACAGAAATTCCTCGGGGTTTCGCCTGCCATATCCGTTCTGTTTTACTCACAGACAAATGGTTAACACCTTTAGAAAATTCAGAGTGTTTCCTATCCAATGGTACTAAATATGTGCATATCCTATTTTCTGGGCCTGAATGGGAGGCATTTTACTTTGGGCACGCCAGGGTCTCCAAAACGGTCACCTCATGCGCTGCTCCCTAAAGGTTAACGGTAGGTCTACTACACTGTCTAAACTTTTCCTCTATGCTATGGAAGTCTTTGCGTTCCCCTTGGATGTGGTATCTTTTGGGCCAGTAGGTTTTCCTGGTCAGGTCACATCGTTATTACCAGTGAGTAATTCCTCGTCAGGTTACATAAGATGGTCTACTGTGTGTATGGTGAAGTTCCCCCTAAACACTCAGTTTAGCATTTACCTCACTAGTGGTTAAGGTGGTTTTACCTCACTAATGGTTTAGCATTTACCTCACTAATGGTTAAGGATTGGAGGACCCTGATGCTAGATCTGAACCTAGGAAAAACCTCACCCTGGAAAATCTACTGCACACTGCCTGAATGTGCTTTATCATTTAATGATGGCCTATATGAATGTGTCGGGCAGTCACCTTGAATGTGATGGTGTGTGTGTGTGTGTCATTCCTATGACTGTTAGCCTAGTCTGTCAATCTGACTCGGTTATCACTGGGATGCTCCGCCACTCTCCTCGGGATGGAGAGTCTGAGAGAGACACCTCAATCCAGAGCATCCAAAACATGCTCAATGGGTGACATGTCTGGTGAGTATGCAGGCCATGGAAGAACTGTGACATTTTCAGCTTCCAGGAATTGTGTACAGATCCTTGCGACATGGGGCATTCTGTTCACAACGGTGACATCAGCAAACCGCTCACCCACACAATGTCATACACGCTGTCTGACATCTGCCTGGTACAGTTAAAACCCGGGATTCATCCGTGAAGAGCACACTTCTCCGGCATGCCAGTGGCCATCAAAGGTGAGCATTCACCCTCTGAATTCGGTTATGATGCCAAACTGCAGTCAGGTCAAGACTCTGGTAAGGAGTCAAGCACACAGATGAGCTTCCCTGAGACGGTTTCTGACAGTTTGTGCAGAAATTCTTTGGTTGTGCAAACCCACAGTTCCATCAGCTGTCCGGGTGGCTGGTTTCAGACAATCCCGCAGGTGAAGAAGCCGAATGTGGAGGTCTTGGGCTAGTGTGGTTACACGTGGTCTGCGGTTCTGAGGCTGGTTCGGCATACTGCCAAATTCTCTAAAATGACGTTGAAGGCGGCTTATGGTAAAGAAATTAACATTAAATTCTCTGGCAACAGCTCTGGTAGACATTTGTAGTGTTAGTCTAGGCCTCCTCTGGAGTGTGTCCAAGCAGCAATCGTCTGTGTCTGTCAGACCTGGGTTAAAAAATACATGCATTTTTAAATGTTCATATAATGTGGAGGTATCAGCTAGGCTACTTCTATTTTAAGTATTTTTCAGAGTGTGTTCAGTAGTCACCATGTACAGGGTTGCAGGTGTGATTGCAGGGCACAGTGGAAATCTTAGCCTCCGAGCTCCAACATACAGAAGTGAAATAAAACAATGAAAATTATTATAAAAAAACAACAATAGAAATAGCACTATGTACATTATAACTGTAGCGGTGATTAATAATAATTGACAGAGATATTTCTAATAATTTTCCTTAAGTACTAGTTAGGCAATTTGAAAATCCTGACCCACATCTGCCATCATCCATCTCTGGCCACACACTTGAGGTGGTGTCCAGCGCCAAAGTGCTTGGTGTGACATTCCAACATTACCACCGAAGGCTCTTCTTGATGAACCATCTTCGCCACTTCAACCAAAGACCTGACAGTCTACACTTGCTTTGTCCGTCCAGTGCTAGAGTAACAAAATCATCATGGGCCCCACCTTCATCTCCTACATCTCCTGCAATGACCTGGGCTAGCAATCTTTTGTGTCCCACCGCACCCACCTCCGCAGATCCTTTGCCCAGAAGCTTGCAAAATCCCAGTATTACAACAAATGGCTGCCTCGAACGAGAAGCCATGCCAGTGGCAGATCCAGTCACAAACTGAACCTTCCCCCTCTTCCGACTGACCGATAATAAAACAGCCTTATGACTTACTTTGTGAGACTGCTTAAGCTGCTTAACTGTAATATTGAATACTACATCTTGTATTTTTGGTATTCATTTACTTACGTAGGCGTATGTATGCTGCAATTCAGCTTTTATCTGGAAATGTGTACAATTCAAATTAAACCATTAAATACAGGTGTATATATGTGAAAGTAATTGAAATACTTAATAGTATTTGAACCCAGGTCTGGTCTGTGTGTTACTTGCCAGTAGACGAGCTCAGGGCGAGGATCTCCTTCCAGAGAGAAATCAGGGACTATAACATACTCTGTTTCACAGAATCATAGGTCTCTCCGGATATACTGTCCCCATCCATACAGCCAGCTGGGTTCTCAGTACATAGCACAGACAGGAATGAAGAATTCTCCAGGATTAAGAAAGGCGGTGGTGTATGTTTCATGATTAACCACTCATGGTGTGATTGTGATAACGTACAGAAACTCAAGTCCTTTTGTTCACCCGACCTAGAATACCTCACAATCAAATGCCTACCGTATTACCTCCCAAGAGAATTCTCTTTGGTTATAGTCACAGCCGTGTATATTCCTCTTCACACCAATACCACGATGACCTTCAAGGAACTACACTGGACTTTGCAAACTGGAAAACATGTCCTGAGGCCACATTTTATTGTAGCTCGGGATTTTAACAAAGCAAATTTGAGGAAACCGCTATCGACGTTCTATCAACACATTGACTGTAGTACTCACGCTGCTTAAACACTCGACCACTGTTACACCCCCTTCTGGGATGGCTACTAGGCCCTCCCCCTCCCTCCCTTGGGCAATTCAGATCACGACTCCATTTTGCTCCTCCCTTCCTATAGACAGTAACTCAAACACGAAGTACCCGTGCTTATGTCTATTCAACGCTCGTTTGACCAATCGAAATCCATGCTTGAAGATTGTTTTGATCACGCGTACTGGGATATGTTCGGGGTAGCCTCTGAGAATAACATTGACGTATACACTGACACGGTGACTGAGTTCATCAGGAAGTGTATAGGGGATGTTGTTCCCACTGTGACTATTAAAACCTACCCGAACCAGTAACCTTGGATAGATGCCAGCATTCACGCAAAACTGAAAGCGCAAACCACTGTATTTAATGATGGCAAAGTGACTGGAAATATGGTCGAATACAAACAGTGTAGTTATTCCCTCCGTAAGGCAATCAAACAGGCAAACCGTCAGTACAGAGACAAAGTGGAGTCACAATTCAACGGCTCAGACACGAGACGTATGTGGTAGGGTCTACAATCACGGATTACAAAGGGAAAACCAGCCACCTTGCGGACACCGTCTTGCTCCCCGACAAGCTAAACACCTTCACCCGCTTTGAGGATAACACAGTGCCACCGAAGCGGACTGTGGGCTCTCGTTCTCTGTGGCCGACGCGAGTAAGTCATTTAAGCGTGTTAAACCTCGCAAGGCTGTCGGCCCAGACGGCATCCCTAGCCGCGTCCTCAGCATGCGCAGACCTGCTGGCTGGAGTGTTTACAGACATTTTCAAACTCTCCCTATCCCAGTCTGCTGTCCCCACTTGCTTCAAGATGTCCACCGTTGTTCCTGTACCCAAGAAAGCAAAGTTAACTGAACTAAATGACTATCGCCCCATAACACTCACTTCTGTGCTTTGAGTGCTTTGAAAGGCTAGTTAAGGATCATATCACCTCCACCTTACCTGACACCCTAGGCCCACTTCAATTTGCATACCACCCCAATAGATCCACAGACAATGCAATCGCCATCGCATTGCACACTGCCCTATTCCATCTGGACAAGAGGAATACCTATGTAAGAATGCTGTTCATTGACTATAGCTCAGCCTTAAACACCATAGTACCATCCAAGCTCATCATTAAGCTCAGGGCCCTGGGTCTGAACCCCGCCCTGTGTAACTGTGTCCTGGACTTCCTGACGGGCCGCCCCCAGGTGGTGAAGGTAGGAAACAACACATCCACTACACTGATCCTCAACACAGTGGCTAGAGATTTAAGTCAGTATGTTGGCAGCAGCCACTCGATGTTAGTGATGGCTGTTTAACAGTCTGATGGCCTTGAGATAGAAGCTGTTTTTCAGTTTCTCGGTCCCAGCTTTGATGCACCTGTACTGACCTCGCCTTCTGGATGATAGCGGGGTGAACAGGCAGTGATTGTTGTCCTTGATGATCTTTTTGGCCTTCCTGTGACATCGGGTGGTGTAGGTGTCCTGGAGGGCAGGTAGTTTGCCCCCGGTGATGCGTTGTGCAGACCTCACTACCCTCTGGAGAGCCTTACGGTTGTGGGCGGAGCAGTTTCTGTACCAGGCGGTGATACAGCCCGACAGGACGCTCTCGATTGTGCTTCTGTAAAAGTTTGTGAGTGTTTTCGGTGACGAGCCAAATTTCTTCAGCGTCCTGAGAGGCGCTGTTGCGCCTTCTTCACCACGCTGTGTGTGTGGGTGGACCATTTCAGTTTGTCCGTGATGTGTACGCTGAGGAACTTAAAAAACGTATCCACTACTGTCCCGTAGATGTGGATAGGGGGGTGCTCCCTCTGCTGCTTCCTGAAGTCCACGATCATCTCCTTTGTTTGTTGACGTTGAGTGTGAGGTTATTTTCCTGACACCACACCCCGAGGGCCCTCACCTCCTCCCTGTAGGGCATCTCGTCGTTGTTGGTAATCAAGCCTACCACAGTAGTGTCGTCTGCAAACTTGATGATTGAGTTGGAGGCCGTGCATGGCCACGCAGTCATTGGTGAACAGGGAGTACAGGAGAGGGCTGAGAACGCACCCTTGTGGGGCCCCAGTGTTGAGGATCAGCGGGTGGAGATGTTGTTTCCTACCACCTGGGGGCGGCCCGTCAGAAAGTCCAGGACCCAGTTGCACAGGGCGGGGTCGAGACCCGGGGTCTCGAACTTAATGACGAGTTTGGAGGGTACTATGGTGTTAAATGCTGAACTGTAATCGATGAACAACATTCTTACATAGGTATTCCTCTTGTCCAGATGGGTTAGGGGAGTGTGCAGTGTGATTGCGATTGCGTTGTCTGTGGACCTATTGGGGCGGTAAGCAAATTGGAGTGGGTCTAGGGTGTCAGGTAGGGTGGAGGTGATATGATCCTTGACTAGTCTCTGAAAGCGCTTCATGATGAGGGAAGTGAGTGCTACCGGGCGATAGTTGTTTAGCTCAGTTACCTTAGCTTTCTTGGGAACAGGAACAATGGTGGCCCTCTCGAAGCATGTGGGAACAGCAGACTGGGATATGCCCAGACAGCAGGTCTGCGCATGCTCTGAGGACGTGGCTAGGGATGCCGTCTCGGCCGGCAGTCTTGCGAGGGTTAACACGTTTAAATGTTTTACTCACGTTGGCCGCGGTGAAGGAGAGCCCATAGGTTTTGGTAGCGGGCCGTGTCAGCGGCACTTTATTGCCCTCAAAGCGAGCAAAGAAGTTGTTTAATTTGTCTGGGAGCAAGACGTCGGTGTCTGCGACGAGGCTGGTTTTCTTTTTGTAATCCGTGATTGACTTTAGACCCTGCCACTTACGTCACGTGCCTGAGCCGTTGAATTGCGACTCTACTTTATCTCTATACTGACGCTTAGCTTGTTTGATTGCCTTGCGGAGGGAATAGCTACACTGTTTGTATTCGGTCATGTTTCTGGTCACCTTGCTATGATTAAAAGCAGTGGTTCACATTTACAGTTTTGCGCGAATGCTGCCATCAATCCATGGTTTCTGGTTGGGTAAGGTTTTAATAGTCACCGTGGGTACAACATCACCGATGCACTTGCTAATAAACTCACTCACCGGATCAGCGTATACATCAATGTTGTTGTCTGAGGCTATCCGGAACATGTCCCAGTCCACGTGATCGAAGCAATCTTGAAGCGTGGAATCCGATTGGTCGGCCCAGCTTTGAACAGACCTGGCACGGGCGTTTCCTGTTTTAGTTTCTGTCTATAGGCTGGGAGCAACAAAATGGAGTTGTGGTCGGATTTGCTGAAAGGAGGGCGAGGGAGGACTTTATGCGTCGCGGAAGTTAGAGTAGCTATGATCCAGAATGCTGCCAGCCCATGTCGCGCATTGGATATGCTGATAAAATTTAGGGAGCCTTGTTTTCAGATTAGCTTTGTTAAAATCACCAGCTACAACAAATGCAGCCTCAGGATATATGGTTTCCAGTTTACATAGAGTTCAATGAAGTTCTTTCAGTACGTCGAGGTGTCTGCTTGGGGGGGATATACACGGCTGTGATTATAATCGAGAATTCTCTTGGTAGATAATGCGGTCGGCATTTGATTGTAAGTAATTCTAGGTCAGGTGAACAAAAGGACTTGAGTACCTGTATGTTGTTATGATCACACCACGACTCGTTAATCATAAGGCATACACCCCCGCCCTTCTTCTTACCAGAGAGGTTTGTTTCTGTCGGCGCGATGCGTGAAGAAACCGGGTGGCTGTACCGACTCTGATAACATATCCCGAGTGAGCCATGTTTCTGTGAAACAGAGAATGTTACAATCTCTGATCTCTCTCTGGAAGGCAACCCTTGCTCGAATTTCATCTACCTTGTTGTCAAGAGACTGGACAATTGTGAGTAGTATACTCGGGAGCGGTGAGCGATGTGCCCGTTTACGGAGCCTGACCAGAAGACCGCTCCGTCTGCCCCTTCTGCGGCGCCGTTGTTTTGGGTCGCCTACTGGGATCTGATCCATTGTCCTGGATGGTGGTCCAAACAGAGGATCCGTAAGTTGACGTTGCTCTTATATGCAACAGTTCTTCCCGGCTGTATGTAATAAGACTTAAGATTTCCTGGGGTAACAATGAAAGAAATAATACATGAAAAAAACAAAATACTGCATAGTTTCCTAAGAACGCAAAGCGAGGCGACCATCTCTGTCGGCGCCATCTGTTTGTGTAGGGCTATGTGTACATGCATGAGTGTGTTTAGGCATGCGAACATGCTTGTGCATGTGTGTGTACACTAGTTTGGGTTGGCTGGCACACTGTTGGCCCACTATCGTGAGGCTAAGGCCTCGCCACACAGACCCCCGATCACTGTTAGCAACATATCCACAACCCATGACAATCCATTTCATAAGAGCTTCTTATTGACATTTTAGTAATTTTGTAGACGCTCTTATCCAGAGCGATTACGTTTCAGAAAAGCTGCTTATGTTATGTAAGACTTTGGTACCTGCTTGACATGTCAGGACCCGCTCCGTAAAAATGACTGTCTGAGTTGTGGAATGTTGATTCATTCAACCTTTATTTAGTCAGGTAAGTAATTCTCTTTTAACGTCATCCTGGTTGGTCAAGAGGTGAACAGTTAAAGAACGTAAAGCACTTTTTAATTGTAGTTTTTAACACAGGCAGCATAAATCCCAGGCCATGCCACATTTCACAATAATAAATTAGGATGAGGCGGCACGACTGGATCGGACCGCCCCGTTCCTCTATAGTCCCCCCTCCCCACCAAGACGCATTTTACCCAGACCTAAACAACCGTATCATGTTCTTCACATGTGTTACTGGTAGCCTTTAAAATGTTTAATTATCCTTTGTGGATTGTATCCTATGTGGAATGTAGACGTTTTAGAGGAGGTCTTAGTCGCGCAATTGTACATCTAGCTAAGGTGTTTGGTGCAGTATTTCTCAAGTAAAAAAAATGTGCATGAGAAAATTGTCAGTGCACTGCATACAATAACATGTCTACTACAACTTCAACATTTGCAAGCTGTCAAACTATCTTTAATAAAGCACAAGCTACATGGTGTTTGTTTGAAAAGTTGCAGTTGGGTGCGCTCTGATCGCCTCAATTCTCATTTTACCTCAAAAAGTGGCAGACTCGAGTGATTGACACTATCAAACCGACCTGGAGTTTCTGATGCTAAAATGCCGACCCCACTATATGCCGAGGGAATTCACGTGTTGTTATCACAGCTGTGTATATACCGCCACAAGCAAACACCAAGGTTCACTCAGCCAACTGTACAAAATTATTAGCCAGCAAGAATCTTCTAAACCGAAAGTAGTCTTTATTGTTACAGGTAACTTTAACCAAGCCCGTCTACAACATCTTTCCAAAATATCACCAACATGTATCCTGCCCCACGAGGATCGAGCGTGCTTGACCATGTATACACAATCATCCGTGACACATACAAAGCCATTCCCTGCCCCCACCTCAGCCAATCAGATTGTTTTGAAAATACTGATTGGGATATGTTAATAGATTCATCCACCCAGGACTCAGCCATCAACACTGAGGAATATACATTGTCAGTCGCAGGCTTTATTAGGAAATGTACCCACAATAACAATCCGGACATACCCCAACCAAAAACCCTGGATGAACGGAAATGTCTGGCAATGCATTCAATGTCTGCAGACCAAACCCTATGACTTGGTGGCACGTGACGTGTACAAAGCATGCAGGTACGATCTCTCCGCAAATCCATTAGGGACGCAAAAAGACAATAGACTCTAACAAAATCAAATCAAATTTTATTTGTCACATACACATGGTTAGCAGATGTTAATGCGAGTGTAGTGAAATGCGTGTGCTTCTAGTTCCGACCATGCAGTAGTATCTAACAAGTAATCTAACAATTTCACAACAACTACCTTGTGCACACAAGTGTAAAGGAATGAATACGAGTATGTACATATAAATATATGGATGAGCGATGGCCGAACGGCATAGGCAAGATGCAGTAGATGGTATAGAGTACAGCATATACATATGAGATGAGGAATGTAGGATATGTAAACATTATATAAGTGGCATTGTTTAAAGTGGCTAGTGATACATTTATTACATCCTATTTTTTATTATTAAAGTGGCTAGAGATTTGAGTCAGTATGTTGGCAGCAGCCACTCAATGTTAGTGATGGCTGTTTAACAGTGATAGCCTTGAGATAGAAGCTGTTTTTCAGCTTGAATTGAAGTTTGACAATTCAGACTCATGTCGCATGAGTCTGAATTGCGACATGAGTCTCAAGGACTACAGACTATCACAGACTATAAAGGCAAATCCAGCTGTGCGGTGCCCACCAAAACCTCCCTCCCAGACGAGCTCAACACATTCTATGTTCGCTTCGAGGCAGAAAATACCAAGCCATTCAGGAAGACCAGGTGCTTTCGCTTTCCGAGGCTGACGTGAGGAGTGAATACTCACAAAGCCGACGGCCCAGATAGTATCCCTTGCCGTGTCCTCAGTGTGTGCTGACCAGCTGGCGAGCGTCTTCTGACATATTCAACGTGTCACTGTCCCAGGTTGTAATTCCCACCTGCTTTAAGGAATCCACCATCGTCCCAGTGCCCAAGAAACATGGTGACATGCCCAAATAACTATTGTCCCGTCACACTCACCTCGGTTATCATGAAGTGCTTGAGAGGCTGGTCATGGCCCACATCAAGGCCAGCATGCCAGGCACACTGGACCCAGTCCAATTTGCCTACCGCTCACATCTGAACAAGAGGAACACCTATGTGAGAATGCTGTTCATTGACTTTTGCCTACCGCTCCAACAGATCCACGGAAGATGCCATTTCCAGCGCTATTCACACGGCCGTAACATACAGTCGGAAGTTTACATACACCTTAGCCAAATACATTTCACCTCAGTTTTTCACAATTCATTTAATCCTAGTAAAAATTCCCTGTCTTAGGTCAGTTAGGCTCACCACTTTATTTTAAGAATGTGAAATGTCAGAATAATAGTAGAGAGAGTGATTTATTTCCGCTTTTGTTTCTTTCATCACATTGCCAGTGGGTCAGAAGTTTACATACACTCAATTAGTATTTGGTAGCATTGCCTTTAAATTGTTTAACTTGGGTCAAATGTTTCGGGTAGCCTTCCATAAGCTTCCCACAATAAGTTGAGTGAATTTTGGCCCATTCCTCCTGACAGAGCTGGTGTGACTGAGTCAGGTTTGTAGGCCTCCTTGCTCGCACACGCCTTTTCAGTTCTGCCCATACATTTTCTATGGGATTGAGGTCAGGGCTTTGTGATGGCCACTCCAATGCCTTGACTTTGTTGTCCTTAAGCCATTTTGCCACAACTTTGGAAGTATGCTTGGGGTCATTGTCCATTTGGAAGACCCATTTGCGACCAAACTTTAACTTCCTGACTGATGTCTTGAGATGTTGCTTCAATATATCTACAAATATTTTTCCCTTCTCATGATGCCATCTATTTTCTGAAGTGCACCAGTCCCTCTTGCAGCAAAGCACCCCCATAACATGATGCTGCCACCCCCGTGCTTCATGGTTGGGATGGTGTTCTTCGGCTTGCAAGCCTCCCCCTTTTTCCTCCAAACATAACGATGGTCATTATGGCCAAACAGTTCTATTTTTGTTTCATCAGACCAGAGGACATTTCTCCAAAAAGTATGATCTTTGTCCACATGTGCAGTTGCAAACCGTAGTCTGGCTTTTTTATGGCGGTTTTGGAGCAGTGGATTCTTCCTTGCTGAGCGGCCTTTCAGGTTATGTCGATATAGGACTCGTTTTACTGTGGATATAGATACTTTTGTACCGGTTTCCTCCAGCATCTTCACAAGGTCCTTTGCTGTTGTTCTGGGATTGATTTGCATTTTTCGCACCAAAGTACGTTAATCTCTAGGAGACAGAACGTGTCTCCTTCCTGAGTGGTATGATGGCTGCGTGGTCCCATGGTGTTTATACTTGCGTTCTACTGTTTGAACAGATGAACATGGTACCTTCAGGCATTTTGAAATTGCTCCCAAGGATGAACCATACTTGTGGAGGTCTGCAATATTTTTTTCTGAGGTCTTGGCTGATATCTTTTGATTTTCCCATGACGTCAAGCAAAGAGGCACTGAGTTTGAAGGTAGGCCTTGAAATACATCCACAAAACACCTCCAATTGACTCAAATGATGTCAATAAGCCTATCAGAAGCTTCTAAAGCCTTGACATCATTTTCTGGAATTTTCCAAGCTGTTTAAAGGCACAGTCAACTTAGTGTATGTACACTTCTGACCGACTGGAATTGTGATACAGTGAAATAATCTGTCTGTAAACAATTGTTGGAAAAACTACTTGTGTCATGCATAAAGTGGATGTTCTAACCGACTTGCCAAAACCTATAGTTTGTTAACAATAAATTTGTGGAGTGTGATGAAAGAAGTAAAAGCGGAAATAAATAATTCTCTCTTCTATTATTCTGACATTTCACATTCTTAAAATAAAGTGGTGATCCTAACTTACCTAAGACAGGGAATTTTTACTAGGATTAAATGTCAGGAATTGTGAAAAACTGAGTTTAAGTGTATTTAGCTATGGTGTATGTAAACTTCCGACTTAACTGTATCTAACAACTATTTTAATTTAACTTGACTGTATCTCCGTTTCTCTCTCCACCTCCCTCTCTGCATCTCTCTCTCTTCATCCCTCCTCCAGACCACATCCCAGAAGATCTGCGTGACCCCTTCTACACGGACCAGTATGAGCAGGAGCACATCAAGCCGCCCGTCATCAGACTGCTGCTGTCCGGGGAGCTGTACTGCCGTGTCTGCGGCCTCATCCTGACGGGCGAGCAGGCCTCAGCGCTGCAGTCCCACCTGTCCGTCATCCAAGCCCTCTCCCGGAAAGGCATCTACGTCCTGGAGAGCGACAACAACCCAGTCTCCGACGGTGACCTGGACTGTAGCCCCATCAAGATGGTGAGTAGAACGTACTGGGCTGGATAGAGAGTTATAGTTGGGGATTATGGGTTTGAGGTTTAGGTTTCGAGTTTGGGCTGGGAAAGCTTGGTGTGGGAGGGTATGTCAGCGTCCATATTTGGGTCTGGCTTTTGGAGTTGTTTTATTTATCTCCCCCACAGTTTTATTGATACAAATGAAGTAACTTTAATAAAATGTTGGTTTGTATACCAAATAGGAAATAACAATCACTCTATTTTGTTTTTGTACTTTTAGTGCAGCAGCTATGCCTGGTGGTGTTTACAGCAGTAAATGTGGCGCTACAGTGACAGTATTGTATATTCTGTCAGCAGTAGGGGAACGATGGGGACAGGAAGGTCATCTGCCTTGACCCTGCTTCTGGCCAAATTAGCAGCACAGCCACCAGCACTGTGTGTGTTAGTAAGAATTGTAACACATTGTGTACGTGTGTTTTTGTTTTACTATACTTTAGCGGTGTAACCCGGGTTTGGTACGTATTGCGGTTTTTGAGTCATGGTTCGGTTTTGGTACAGCGGGAAAATTAAATGCCAAAAGTTCTCTCTTAAGGATCCGCCCCTTTTTTTAAATTTTTTAAAACCCTTGAATGAGTAGGTGTGTCCAAACCTTTGACTGGTACTGTATATACTGTATTTTAGTTAATGCCATTCCAACATTGCTCGTCCTAATATTTATATATTTCTTAATTCCATTCTTTTACTTTAGATTTGTGTTTATTGTTGTGAATTTGTAGATACTACTGCACTGTTGGAGCTAGGAACACATGCATTTCACTACACCCGCAATAACATCTGTGACCAATACAATTTGATTGTGTGATTAATAAGATGCATAACGAATATACACACGTGTCAGTTTAAGTACACCAAATTATGCAAATTAAACCATAGACCGATAAGCATGACCGGTCTAATATTTTTACATCAACTGGTATTTCTATCAATGAATAGGCAAAAAAAATCATTATTTGACAATAGGATTTTTTTACTTACTCCCGGACAATTTTATTGGCTTTTCTATAAAGAAAAATCAAGCCAAAAGCGGAAACCCTGCCCCGGTGATCTGTTGGGCTTAAATTAAGGGTAAAAGACTGATGTAATCTTTGGTGTATACATGAATTGTCTGAGAAATGACAGGAAATAATTGTAGCTTGGGCTAAGGCCAGACGGACTGATTCTGCGTCTGATTGGCAGTCCTTCATACATTTGGGAAATAGATGCCTATCCCTGGTTAATAAAGTTAAGTCAACATATTTCTCTTATTGTGTATCAGAGTTGTTGTAATCCAGACAATTTCTGAAAAGTGGTCAAATCTTTAAACAAAATCACCCCCTCGTTGCCCCGGCAGGTTTTGACAGCCTCTGGTCCCATTTTAGACAAAATGGAGATTTGAGATGCTTTTAATAACCATTTTGCTTCAGCTGGCCACCTGTGTAGAAGGATCATCTCTGAAAATGGAATAATCCTTTAGTCCTTTAGTCACCTCAGAACAGATTGTAGAGAATGATGCATTAACAGACTCACATACTTTATTTTCATTTCAACCCTTTGATGTCTATGATGTACTACGTTCTTTGCTAAGGTTGATGTAAAAAAACAACAACATTCAGTTAATCCCTCCTTACTGCAGCTCTCTGCCCCACTTATTGCCGAACCAATTGTTTCTGGTGTTATCCCTACGATCTGGAAAGCGGCCAATGTCCTCCCCTTGCATAAAGGAGGAGATCCTTATGACTTAAATAACTACCGTCCAATTTCCAAATGATCTTGCCTTTCCAAAGTTTTAGAATCCCTGACTAACTTTCAGCTAAGAACGTTTTAACTTCTCACTCTATTTTAATTGTGCACCAATCCGGTTTTAGACCTGGACATAGCACAGCTTCAGCTGCTACGCTATTTTAGATGTGTTAAATCAATAAAAATCATTGTGCTGCTTTATTTAGACCTTTCCAAGGCCTTTAATACCATTTACTGTACCATCACGTTCTTATTCAACGGTTAACTTAAATAGGCCTGGATCAGGCTTCTTGCAAGTGGTTTGACAATTGTCAGACAGGACTCAATGTGTGTTTCCTGGATATTACAAAAAGTGTACCGCAGGGGTTGGTACCGGGACCTGTTCTCTTTACTATTTATATAAATATTATTGGTCTATTTGTTAAAACTTGTAATATTCATCTGTATGCAGATGACACTTATGTACGCCGTTGCCCCAACGGTTGACCAGGCTGGGGCGGCAGGTAGCTTAGTGGTTAGAGTGTTGGACTAGTAACCGAAAGGTTGCAAGATTGAATTCCTGAGCTGACAAGGTAAAAATCTGTCGTTCTTCCCCTGAACAAGGCAGTTAACCCACTGTTCCTAGGCCGTCATTGAAAATAAGAATTTGTTCTAAACTGACTTGCCTAGTTAAATAAAGGTACAATTTTTTTTTTTTATCTCCACCCACCAGCGTGTGAAGTACACCAGAATAATGCGACTGAGTGACTGACGAGTGGAAAACGGCTAACATTATTTTGACAGACTAAGATTGCTTTGGCTGACTGAAAACCGTGAAAACGGTAAGTAACAAACGTTGCGAATTATGAATTTGATGGTCATTCAGGTTAACTGTCCTATCATAATTAGGTAGCTAGCTAATGTTAGCTTGCGCATTAGTTAGCTCACGACCGTTAGCTAGCTAGACATTTCCTGTGCTAATATCTCTAGCTGTGGTAAAGTTAGCAATCTAGCGACCATGCTCGCAAGTATTCTAGTTTACTGAAGTGTTGTCACGGAATATAACAAAATGTATGTTTTTTGTCGATCTAGCTAACTATGTCAGTGTCTGTATTGGTAGCTAAGTCTGACACTTCTTCTGGACTGTCACGGACACAGTTTCACTCGTTAGCTAATGTTATCTGGCTAGCTAAGTTATCATAGCTAACTTTGACTTATTCTCCATCTGGGTTAATTTAACCAAGCTATTTGTCAGGCTTATCTCATGCTTGCATGGTGATTTTTGAGTTGGCTAGCGTTACTTAGAGTTTACCTTAAATTTGATGTAGCCAAGTTTGTCTAGTTAGCTAGCTATGTTTCTAACATTTCTTTATTTCTGTACTTAAATGCAGAGATCAAGGGCCAGTAACTGTTAGGTTGCTAGTTCGAATTCCAGAGCCAGCAAGGTGGAAAAACATGTTTAATGCATTCATTTGTGCAACTGATTAGGTACCCCCTTTCCCTTTTACCCTCTGTTTTGCTGCGGAATGAGATGGACCAGGAAACGCTCTTGCTTTTGGATGACTCGACTATAGCCTGAAGTTCGAGAAGAACATAAAAGCCTTATACTCAGTGAGTATTCTGCAAACACCACCTTTTTTATACACTAAGAGAGGTCCTCGGGACACACACATTAATACATAGGACTGTGGACACACCAAGCAACACACCAAGCTTGACCAGTAGTCGGGTCTTGCCAGGTCCATGTTGAAAGACTTTTTGTGTTTTGAAAACTGATTGTTAAAAGGAATTTATAATTCATTGAATACTTTGTCATATGAGAGGGCAGCCCAGATGACCAAGTGTATGGAGTTACATTTGTGTCTTTTTGTCGAGAGCAAAACTTTTCTCTTTTCAATCAAAAATAATTGTCCTGAAAGCAAAAACGAGGCTTCAAAGCACCCCTACAACATGATGCTGCCACCCCAACGCTTCACGGTTGGGATGGTGTTCTTCGGCTTGCAAGCCTCCCCCTTTTCCTCCAAACATAACAATGGTCATTATGGCCAAACAGTTCTATTTTTGTTTCATCAGACCAGAGGACATTTCTCCAAAAAGTACAATCTTTGTCCACATGTGCAGTTGCAAACCGTAGTCTGGCTTTTTTATGGCGGTTTTGGAGCAGTGGCTTCTTCCTTGCTGAGCGGCCTTTCAGGTTATGTCGATATAGGACTCGTTTTACTGTGGATATAGATACTGTTGTACCGGTTTCCTCCAACGTCTTCACAAGGTCCTGTTCTGGGATTGATTTGCACTTTTCGCACCAAAGAACGTTCATCTCAAGGAGACCGAACGCATCTCCTTCCTGAGCGGAATGACGGCTGCGTGGTCCCATGGTGTTTAAACTTGCGTACTATTGTTTGTACAGATGAACGTGGTACCTTCAGGCGTTTGGAAATTGCTCCCAAGGATGAACCTTTTCTGAGGTCTTGGTTGATTTCTTTAGAATTTCCCATGATGTCAAGCAAAGAGGCACTGAGTTTGAAGGTAGCCACAGGTACACCTCCAATTGACTCAAATGATGTCAATTAGCCTATCAGAAGCTTCTAAAGCCATGACATCATTTTCTGGAATTGTCTAAGCTGTTTAACCTCTTAGGGCGCATCGCGTGCGCACGGACCGCTAGCGGGACACCACAACAACATCCGGTGAAATTGCAGAGCGCCAAATTCAAAATACAAAAATCGTTATATTAAACATTCATGAAAATACAAGTGTGTTACAGCATTCAAAAGCTTAAAGGGTGATTATTCCAACTCTCTGTGAAATGCTGCAGATCTGCCCACAGACGAGGTTGGAACCAATATCCCACACAGAAGAGGTGGATAGAATTCGACAGGTCAAGGTAGCCGTTTTCCTCCACTGACATGTCACAGCACTCCAAACATCTCTTCATAAGTGTTCCATTCAAACAGAGGGGGGAGGAACCTAATCTCTGTGGTCCTGTGGTCTTCCCCCATGAATAGTGAACACTGGGGTGGGTCCGAGGTTATAGACATGCAGGTTTTGTGTGCCTCTGTGAGTGGTTACTGACTATGTGACGCAGACACCTATCTGAGTGTACCTGAAACATTTAAATATAGAGGTTAATGTGTCTCACCACATGGTTATTGCAAGGCTAACCCCTAGGGAAATCATGACTTGCAACAGGGGCTTAATAGTCCTATGAAAATGGCTGAGTGTTTATGTGGTGTATTCTGAAAATTAGCAGCTGACAATCACTTCTTTTTTGTAGATATGAAAACAATAACTGAGATATGACCCTTCAATCTAAAGCAGCAGATGTCATTTTCAGGATACGTCAATACAGCACAGAAAGCAATCTTAGGAGGTTTGATGAGGAAGATGTCAAGGGTTTTTATACAGAAAGTAACTCCTCACAAGATGTTACAATATGCATAATACAAGTAATAATTTTTTTCATTCTATATCAATATTTACCTTGAAGGCCATCCATTTCTGCCGATTCCATCCATAAAGTATCCAAAAGCAGTTGCTGCTTTGTTATTGGCCGCAGTGTCCAGATAGAACATCTATACAAGAGGTAGCCTACGCTTAACACCAGACTGGTATTGTGGTTGTTCATTAGGTGATGGGAAATATGCAATATGCATACAAAATAATATACTTACCTTCCTTGAAAATCCATCTATATTGCCAAAGATGACAATGTTGTATCTTGAAAAAAAGCAATGGAATTAAAAGTGAAATGTTTAACCTATTAACCTGCTTCGTTATTTATGTGTTACCAACTCCAATTTCATACATCATTGAACATTTGTCTACGAATAAGTAAGAATAAAAAAGTTTAAATAACTTCTTAGATTTGATGGAGACATTATACATCTTAGTACCTTATCAATTTATGATTTGTATCAATGTCGATGAGAGACAGGGGAGCAGGAACAGAGTATCTTCGCCAAGCAATACAACGAAGCTGGATAATTCTGGCAATGATACCTGCACCATCTACATGCTGCAAAGACTCCCTAATTCTTCGCCATTGTACACGATGGCCCATTGCTTGGAGACTTCCTGTGACCATTTTAAATCCCACATGGGGCATCCTTGCCTTAATGGCCCTGACTTTCTGGTCTAACTCTTCATCTGACATATCAGAATAGCATTCCCTGACAGAGACATTGTGTTCTTTCATCCAGGTGTAAATAGTCAACCCTTAAATGCCATACATGTCAGCTAAGTTAGCCAGAGGAAAAGCAGTATCCAGTATACTTTGAAGGGTGTCACGAGTAATTTCTAGTTTTGGTCGTCCGACATTCCCACTATAAGAACTGATAACAACTTCATTAAATAGTGAAGGGACAACATTGTGTGTGAGATAGGTGCTGACAACTTCAATAAACTGTTGCAGACCATCTACCACCTCCTCGGGAATATCAATATAATTTATTTACCCCAGCTCGAACAAACTGTAACTCTTGTGTGCACACAGACAGGAGATATTCCAAATCAATGGGTAATCTGCTGATGATAGATCTTAACCTATTCCTCAACCTGATCAATAGCTGCTGAGCCATTCTTCCCTGCAATGAAACAATATCCCAATTAGTTAATGTTATACGATTAAAAACAATGCACATATGATAACACTGAGTGAAAGTGTGTTTTAAAGTAGGCCTATGTATCATTAGCTAATGGAAATGCAGTAATATTTTTCTGCAAAAAAAGCTAACCGTTACACTGTCATGAAATATGATTCAACTAAAAATGTCGAGAACAGTCATTCATAGCTAAATGCTTTTGGCATTTTACTTTGGGCACGCCAGACTCTCCAAAACCGTCACCTCTGCTGCCGCTCCCTAAGAAGTTAAACACTGTTTCCCATGCTTGTTCAATGAACCATAAACAATTAATGAACATGCACCTGTGGAACGGTCGTTAAGACACTAACAGCTTACAGACGGTAGGCAATTATGAAAACTTAGGACACTAAAGAGGCCTTTTTACTGACTCTGAAAAACACCAAAAGAAAGATGCTCAGGGTCCCTACTCATCTGCGTGAACGTGCCTTAGGCATGCTGCAAGGAGGCATGAGGACTGCAGATGTGGCCAGGCCAGATGTCCGTACTGTGAGACGCCTAAGACAGCGCTACAGGGAGACAGGACGGACAGCTGATCGTCCTCGCAGTGGCAGACCACGTGTAACAACACCTGCATTGGATCGGTACATCCGAACATCACACCTGCGGGACAGGTACAGGATGGCAACAACAACTGCCAGAGTTACACCAGGAACGCACAATCCCTCCATCAGTGCTCAGACATGTCCGCTATAGGCTGAGAGAGGCTGGACTGAGGGCTTGTAGGCCTGTTGTAAGGCAGGTCCTCACCAGACATCACCCGCAACAACGTCGCCTATGGGCACAAACCCACCATCGCTGGACCAGACAGGACTGGCAAACAGTGTTCTTCACTGACGAGTCGCGGTTTTGTCTCACCAGGGGTGATGGTCGGATTCACGTTTATTGCCGAAGGCCTGCACTCTGGAGCGGGATGGATTTGGAGGGTCCGTCATGGTCTGGGGCGGTGTGTCACAGCATCATCGGACTGAGCTTGTTGTCATTGCAGGCAGTCTCAACGCTGTGCTTTACAGGGAAGACATCCTCCCTCTTGTGGTACCCTTCCTGCAGGCTCATCCTGACATGACCCTCCAGCATGACAATGCCACCAGCCATACTGCTCGTTGTGTGTGTGATTTCCTGCAAGACAGGAATGTCAGTGTTCTGCCATGGCCAGCGAAGAGCCCGGATCTCAATCCCATTGAGCACGTCTGGGACCTGTTGGATCGGAGGGTGAGGGCTAGGGTCATTCCCCCCCAGAAATGTCAGGGAACTTGCATGTGCCTTGGTGGAAGAGTGGGGTAACATCTCACAGAAAGAACTGGCAAATCTGGTGCAGACCATGAGGAGGAGATGCACTGCAGTACTTAATGCAGCTGGTGGCCACACCAGATACTGACTGTGACCCCCCTTTGTTCAGGGACACATTATTCAATTTCTGTTAGTGGCATGTCTGTGGAACTTGTTCAGTTTATGTCTCAGTTGTTGAATCTACAAATATTTACACATGTTAAGTTTGCTGAAAATCAACGCAGTTGACAGTGAGAGGACGTTTATTTTTTTGCTGAGTTTATATCAACTCATACACCCTGCACCATGGAATCGGTACATCAAAAATCTCTTCCCAACTATTTTGCAGTCTGTATGGCACAGCTGTCAACATCCTGGTCCTCAAATGAAATTGGTATACTTTCCTATTTATGCTATTTTTATTCCTCAGTTTTGATCCTTTATATTGGGCAGACAGACCAGTTCCCTACCTCCTCCCGCTGCCACCTGCCTCCTCCATTTTTGTGGTAATGCTGTAATCAATGGGGAATAAAATGCATAACGTTTTGCGCGCTATTACAAAATATTTGATTGACATTTTTTATTTTTATTTTAAAGCCTAGTTTTTGCTTTCAGAACAATTATTTTTTATTTAAAATAAAAAAGTTTTGCTCTCGACAAAAAGACACAAATGTACCTCCGTACAAGTGGCTTAACAACATCTGGCCGGCAAACCAGGTTGCGGAGTACATGAAGGAGACCGCGATCCAGAAGGCTCAGTGGACCAGACAGAATGGGGCCAAGACAGTCGAGATAGTCCGAGAGTATCTGTGTCTGCTGAATTCTCCAGGCATGGTGGGTTACATGTTTTACTGAAACTTTAGACTTGAATTTGATTCTGATGCGACCCACTTGACTCAGCACAGGGAGAGCTGTGACAACGCAAGTCTGGAAAGGAGGCTGTTTGTTAATGCAATTTTGGCAAATAAATTTTGCGACAGGGTTTGATTGGTTCTCTCAAGTGTTTTTTTTTTCCCTCGGGTTGAGACCTCTCATTGTTTGAATTTGACAATCCAACCATGTAATAGAAGTGGGCGGTGTTCAGGGGCTGTGTGTGGCTGTGGGTGTTTGAATGAGAAAGACACAGAGGAGAGCCAACCAGTAAAAGCACAGCCCCCTTTATTAAAGACACATTGTGCTGACAACATCAGTCATTCCAGACTCTGAAGTCAGGAGGACTTCAAGAGTTAGGTGTTAGCCAGGCTAGTGATTAATTGCAATGGAAAAGTAATTGTTTGTCTGGCTACAACAACATAATTTGAAGTCATATGGGGCAGAGTCTCACAAGCATTAGGAACAGCATTGGGTGTGGATACGGTGAGAACATGTGGATCTGAGCAAGTGTGATGTCATTCATGTTTGTGGGTATGTAAATGTTAAGTTGTCTTGCGTTTTGTCAATGTATGTTTTTGTTTGTCAAAAAAACAAAGAATAAAATATTACAAAAAAAGTTATTGTCTGCTTTACTACAGATTGCTAACTACATTTTAAACCCGGCTGCTAGGGGTCTTTGCTTTGCCAGCATAGAGAGAAGCAGGCCCAAGATCTTGTCTTGGAAGTGCAGGTATAGTGTGAAATGACCATGCTGGTGGTGCCTTAAGGTGTCCACATGCTTCCCTTCCAAAACAGTTAGGAAGAGTTTGTGCATATATTATGACATTTTGTGACATTTTTGTTTGTTTTGGACTTCGGTGAGGGTTTTCGGGCACACCACATTTTTGGCGGATGCAAGCCGAAGTCTACGGCCCCTTTCGTCGGTGATTGGTCAACAGAAAAAAATATTCAGTAAAGTCTTTGTCATTCAACGAGAGACGACTCGTTTTCATTTTCTCATTTAGAAAAACATCTTAGTTACATGTAAAATTGCGCAACTAAGATCTCCTCGGCAAAAACATCAAAATCAATGAAAGATTTCTTAAAATATCTTAATTCAGACTATTTTGAGGAAGTGTCTTCTGGCTACTGCGTCTCAAAATTGACAAGCAGTACTATTGTCACTTTTTTCTTGTTTTTTAACCCATTACGGTCTGTTACTGCTATTAGCCAATACAAACGCATTGAATAACAAATAAACTACATGGAACAACAGTCCCCACAAAAAAATATAAAGGAAGTTTGTTCAGAAGTTTCTGTCCTATGTCTGAGAGAGATAAGAAAGATCAGGAAACATTAATTTTTTTACATTGAACCCCTTATTTTTGGCACTAAACAGTGTCCATATATACTTCCACTCACACTGACATGTACACGTTTGTGAGAGTCTCATCTTTCCACAGAGGGGTCATATTAGTGTGTAGCCCAGACTGTTCGGACGCTACAGACAGAAGTTGGCAGATCGGCTGTACCGACTTCCAATGATTCCCAAGACACTTGTGGGGGTCGTAGAGCAAAACGGAGAACACCATCATGTTCGTGAATCTAATCTTTCCATAATAGTTTGTAGGCCAAACGGTTCGGGCGCTACTGAAGATTTTGAGAGAAGAGCGATTTTCGGGATGTCTCATGGTCTGACAAACACTGCTCTAGCTCTCTCACATTTCACCAGATGTGGAAGTGCAAAATCGGCAGATGTGGTTAGAGCGCATGGGGGTAGAGAATCTACATTATGAGACTATTATGGATAAGAGCGATATTACAGATGAAGTCAGAAGTTTACATACACTTAGTTTGGAGTCGTTAACTCGTTTTTCAACCAAACCACACATTTCTTGTTAACAAACTATAATTTTGGCAAGTCGGTTAGGACATCTACTTTGTGCATGACACAAGTTATTTTTCCAACAATTGTTTACAAACAGATTGTTTCACTTATAATTCACTGTATCACAATTCCAGTGGGTCAGAAGTTTACATACACTAAGTTGACTGTGCCTTTAAACAGCTTGGAAAATTCCCAAATATTTGACATCATTTGAGTCAATACCTCCACATGGACACCTACATAAAGTTCCGGATGGAAGTTTGAGTCACGGAGAAACGAACTGTAGTACCCTTTTAGATTTCTTTAGTTGGTTCTGGAGTCTTTTTTTAACATGTGGAGGTGTTCAGACCAAGTAGGAACTCCCGTTGCGGACTTCCATGGTGCAAGTAGACATGTTTGTTAGCATGCGTTCATATTTGTGGTACCCACCACGCAGCCGTCATACCGCTCAGGAAGGAGACACGTTCTGTCTCCTTGAGATGAACGTACTTTGGTGCGAAAAGTGCAAATCAATTCCAGAACAACAGCAAAGGACCTTGTGAAGATGCTGGAGGAAACAGGTACAAAAGTATCTATATCCACAGAAAACAAGTCCTACATCGACATAACCTGAAAGGCCGCTCAGCAAGGAAGAAGCCACTGCTCCAAAACCGCCATAAAAAAGCCAGACTACGATTTGCAACTGCACATGGGGACAAAGATCGTACTTGATGGAGAAATGTCCTCTGGTCTGATGAAACAAGAATAGAACTGTTTGGCCATAATGACCATCGTTATGTTTGGAAGAAAAAGGGGGAGGCTTGCAAGCCGAAGAACACCATCCCAACCGCGAAGCACGGGGGTGGCAGCATCATGTTGTGGGGGTGCTTTTCTGCAGGAGGGACTGGTGCACTTCACAAAATAGATGGCATCATGAGGAAGGACAATTATGTGGATATATTGAAGCAACATCTCAAGACATCAGTCAGGAAGTTAAAGCTTGGTCGCAAATGTATCTTCAAAATGGACAATGACCCCAAGCATACTTCCAAAGTTGTAGCAAAATGGCTTAACCTGTTACGGATCCAATCCCGTGAACGGGAAATTCAGAGCGCCAAATTCAAATTACAAAAATACTCATTTCAAACATTCATGAAAATACAAATGCTGCACACCCTTCACGACTCTTGTTAATCTAACAGCATTGTCAGATTTCAAAAAGGCTTTACGGCGAAAGCAGAACATTTGATTGTCTGAGGATAGCACCCCCACTCAAAAACTCAATTAGCATAATAACATAACAGCAGAGGTGTCACAAAACTCAAAAATAGCATAAAATAAATTGCTTACCTTTGATGATCTTCCTCTGAAAGCGTCCAGGTTACACAATAAAAGGTCCTTTTGTTCGATAAAGTTCCGTTTGTTTGGCGCGTTTTGTTCAGTAATCCACCTGCCCAAAGGCTTTCATCCATGCAGACAAACGATATCCCAAAAGTACCCATAAAGTTCGCAGAAAAAAGTCAAACAGCATTTGTAATCAATACTCAGATACCCTAAAATTAATATACATTGTAATATTTCAGACGGAATATAACCTGCTGAATAGAAGAGAAACGCGCAGAATCCAAAACAGTACACTTGACGTGAATCCAGGAACTAGTGGTCTTACTCCCTTGATTTTCATGATTGAACGTTCCAACCTTTTTCTAAAGACTGTTGACATCTAGTGGAAGCCATAGGAACTGCAATCTGGGAGCTAAAATACCCTGCATTGAATAGCATGCCAATTGTAAACAGTGTGACATGACTGATTCAGACATCCCGGATGGCTTTTGCTCTGGTTTTTGCCTGCCATATCAGTTCTGTTATACTCACAGACATTATTTTAACAGTTTTAGAAACTTCAGTGTTTTCTATCCAAAGCTACTAATTATATGCATATCCTAGCTTCTGGGCCTGAGTAACAGTTTACTTTGGGCACGTTTTTTATCCGAACTTCAAAATACTGCCCCCTAGCCCTAAGAAGTTAAGGACAACAAAGTCAAGGTATTGGAGTGGCCATCACAAAGTCCTGACCTCAATCCTATAGAAGATTTGTGGGCAGAACTGAAAAAGATTGTGTGAGCAAGGAGGCCTACAATCCTGACTCAGTTACACCATCTCTGTCAGGAGGAATGGGCCAAAATTCACTCAACTTATTGTGGGAAGCTTGTGGAAGGCTTTCCGAAACGTTTGCCCCAAGTTAAACAATTTAAAGGCAATGCTATCAAATACTAATTGAGTGTATGTAAACTTCTGACCCACTGGGAATGTGATGAAAGAAATAAAAGCTGAAATAAATTATTCTCTCAACTATTATTCTGACATTTCACATTCTAATAATAAATTGGTGATCCTAACTGACCTAAGACAGGGAATTTACTAGTATCAAATGTCAGGAATTGTGAACAACTGAGTTTAAATGTATTTGGCTAAGGTGTATGTAAACTTCCGACTTCAACTGTATTTGCATTTGTCAAACGGCAGCCAAGCATCGATCATCATGTCACCAGAATAAGACCCTCAATATTTATTGGAAGAAGCATCAACCTCATCACCTTCCACATTCACCATTCAGTGAAGATCATCATTTATTTAATAATCTCAAAGTAGGATGACAAGCGCCCAGCAATGACAAGCGCCCGGCTGAACCACTTCCGTTTGCTGTCTTTTGAGCGTGAACTGACATATATTGGATTATGATGAAATCAGCACCATATTCAACTCAAAGCCTCGCCATCTGGGCCTTGTGATGTAGGTCACACCTTATGATATGTCTACTAAAGGTAAGGTACCATTTTATAGTACTACTGCCCACCGTGGTATTAATGGTAACATCAAATATAGGCTTGTTTGCCCATCGAGAGTAAAGTGCGTCTGAAGTTAAGTTTTATGTTGTTGGCAACTGGTCTAAAGTTACTGTCTTATTGTAATATGCTGGGATATTTAATTATTTGTATATGTAACGAGGTTGCTCCAAGTACTATGCACTAGTATAAAATTATTGTATTACAAAATAATATAAGGTGAACGTCGCAATTTTTAAAAATTAATAAGTAGAACAAATGCCTATTGAAATTTTTCTAGGCCTATCCCCCCAATAAATTCTGGGGACTGCTCACAGGTGTTTACAATCATTAATGGACTGGCATTGGAGCAAGGTAGAATTCATACTCAAATTACTGGCACCCCTGACTGGCAATGCACAAACAATACTTTTAAAAATTTAAACAATATAATTATAGAGAAACTCAATACATTTCACCAAAATCAAGGTTTCATAATTATTGGCACTCCTCATTTAGTGCTTAGTGCAACCACCTCTGACAAGGGTAACAGCATGGATTCTTTTCCTGTAATGTTTGACAAGGTTAAGGAACACATTTTTAGGGATTTTGGACCATTCCTCTATGCAGATCCTTTCAAGATCCTTCACATTCTTGGGTTTGCGCTTATCAACTGCCCTCTTCCACTCAGCCCACAGGTTTTCCATTGGATTGAGGTCCGGCGACTGAGATGACCATGGCAGAACATTGATTTTGTTGGATCTTGATAATGTTTTGGGTCATTGTCTTGTTGGAAAGTCCACCTACGACCAAGTCCCAGCATTTTGGCAGAGGCAACCAGATTGCCAGCCAAAATTGCCTGATACTTTGTGGAATTCATTATGCCATCAATCTTAACCAGTTCCCCTGGACCTCGAGAATTAAAACAGCCCCAAAACATCACTGACCCACCACCATATTTTACCGTAGGTATGTGGTACCTCTCCTTGTATGCATCTCTGTTTCGACGCCAAACATGCCGATGCTGCATTTGTGGTTGTGGCGTCTGATGGTGCTTTTTGAAACCTGGTGACCCCAAGACGCCACCAAGGCCTGCAATTCTTTCACAGTGATTATTGAGATTTTGTTACTTCTCTCACCATCCTCCCTATCCTGGAGGGCAAAATGCATTTGCGTCCTCTACCCGTGAGGTTTTCAACTGTTCCATAACTTTAGATTTTTTTTATAACTGCCCGGACAGTGCTCAGTGGTATATTCAATCGTTTGTGGATCTTCTTGTAGCCATTACCAGATTTATGAAGGTCTACGACCATTTGTCTCTTTTGAACTGCCAGTTATTTTGTTTTATTCATGGTGTTGGATGACAAAGGGATATTGCATGCGTGTTACCAAATTTTTATACCCTAGTGAAACAGGAAGTGATGTAATGGGTCAATATAGTTCCTTAAGACTTAGATCAACTTAAGTAAGTGGAATTTAATTCCTGGTTTAATTTTGGTAGATGTTATTTACAATAATCTTTAAGGGTGCCATTAATTGTGAAACCTTGATTTGGAGGACATAGATTTTTTATTAAATGAATAAATTATTTTGGTGGTATTGAATGTTGGTATTTTGAGTTTCTCTATAATTGTATTGTTGGTGCATTGCCCGTCGGGTGCCAGTAATTTTAATGTGAAACAAATCAAAATGTATTTTATATTTGAGATTCTTCAAAGTAGCCACCCTTTGCCTTGATGACAGCTTTGCACACATTCTCTCAACCAGTTTCATGAGGTAGTCACCTGTAATGGATTTCAGTTAACAGGTGTGCCTTGTTAAAAGTACATTTGTGGAATTTCTTTCCTTAATGCGTTTGAGCTGTGTTGTGTTGTGTTGTGTTGTGACAAGGTAGGGGTGAAGCCCTATAAGACCAAGTCCATATTATGTCAAGAACAGCTCAAATAAGCAAAGAGAAACAACAGTCAATTACTTTAAGACATGAAGATGCAGTCGCAGAAACCATCAAGCGCTATGATGAAACTGTCTCTCATGAGGACCGCCACAGGAAAGGAAGACCTCTGCGGCAGAGAATAAGTTTGTTAGTCAGAGTTCATCAGCCTCAGAAATTGCAGCCCAAATAAATGCTTCACAGAGTTCAAGTAACAGACACATCTCAACATCAACTGTTCAGAGGAGACTGCGTGAATCAGACCTTCATGGTTGAATTGCTGCAAGGAAACCATGGGTTACTACATAATTCCATGTGTTATTTCATAGTTTTGATGTCTTCACTATTATTCTACAATGTAGAAAATAGTACAAATAAAGAAAAACCTTTTGAATGATTAGATGTGTCTTAACTTTTGACTGGTACAGTATGTGGACGTCCCTTCAAAAATAGTGGATTCGGCTATTTCTTACACCCGTTGCTGACAGGTGTATGAAATCGAGCACACAACCATGCAATCTCCATAGACCTTTCCAACAAGTCAGTTCGTCAAATTTCTGCCATGCTAGAGCTTCCCCGGTCAACTGTAAGTGCTGTTATTTTGAAGTGGATACATCTAGGAGCAACAACGGCTCAGCCGTGAAGTGGTAGGCTACACAAGCTCACAGAACGGACCTCGGTTGCAACACTAATTACCGAGTTACAAACTGCCTCTGGAAGCAAAGTCAGCACAAGAACTGTTTGTCAGGAGCTTCATAAAATGGGTTTCCATAACCGAGCAGCTGCACAAAAGCCTAAGATCACCATACGCAATGCCAAGCGTTAGCTGGAATGGTGTAAGCTTGCCGCCATTGGACCCTGGAGCAGTGGAAACGCGTTCTCTGGAGTGATGAATTACGCTTCACCGTCTGGCAGTCGGATGGACGAATCTGGGTTTGGCGGATACCAGGAGAACACTACCTGCCCTAATGCATAGTGCCAACTGTAAAGTTTGGTGGAGAGGGACTAATGGTCTGGGGCTGTTTTTCAAGTTATTTCTAATGTTTTAAGGGTTTGTGAAAAGTGTATTACCATACTGACTTTTACGTGAGTCCTTTGTATTGGTGTAGACTTGACGGACCAAACGGGACTCATTCCCTCCCAAACCAAAAGGAGAAATCAATATTTTCTCTGGTAGGAACAACCTACCTGGCACCCCTACAAACAATAACCTCAAGTCAAAACCGTTACAATACAATGACATTCTAGATGATTCTGTGCTTCTAACTTTGTGGCAACAGTTTGGGGAAGGCCTTTTCCTGTTTCAGCATGACAATGTCCCCATGCACAAAGTGAAGTCTATAAAGAAATGGTTTGTCGAGATCGGTGTGGAAGAACTTGACTGGCCTACACAGAGCCCTGAACTCAACCCCATCGAATACCTTTGGGATGAATTGGAACGCCGACTGCGAGCCAGGCCTAATCGCCCAACATCAGTGCCCGACCTCACCTCTTGTGGCTGAATGGAAGCATGTCCCTGCAGAAATGTTCCAACATCTAGTGGAAAGCCTTCCCGGAAGCGTGGGGGACCAATTCCATATTAATGGCCATTATTTTGGAATGAGATGTTCGACAAGCAGGTGTCCACATGTGGTGTATGTCTACCGGCAATAGTATTTTCTCACCTTATTTGATACTTATTTGGTTTATATTGTTATACAGGCCTGCATGATGATTAATTTAAGGAATTCCTACCCCTTGCTTTCATGACAGGGATACTGTTTTGTTCAGGGACAAAGCTCTGTCTCTGTCTGTCTTTAGACCTCATAGTATTCTGCCAGCATTGAAAAGAATGTGGCTTTAGGATGGTTAGCCTACACATTAACACAGTGTACTTGTCTCACCCGGAGGCCGTTTAGATGATTCAACCCTCATTGGATTCACCTCATTGAAATGAATGACTGACGATTGATAACCAAACTCGGCAGAATCCTAACTTGAGATAATGTGTGCTGACAGAGACTTTTGTGCAATCCTGCAATTATGTCAATGACAGATTTGAGTTGCATATCTCAATTTAGGATTGGGCCTATATTCACTAACACCTGTCTCCGCTGTCTCACACTGATTGATTGTGCGTATATGAGGTCGAATACCGTACATTAGTCTGTGCAGAATCACAGATCTACAAGTCACCAAATAACTATTCATTAACTGATCAGGATAAGCGATTTGCTTTTCTCAAACTGGTTCCCTAAACGAGGGGTGTCAAATTCAATTCATTGAGGACCGTGTCTGCATTTTTCTTTATTTCCTTTCCATTCGTGACAGTAAAGACCTTAATTCCAATTAAGACCTAGACATGTGAGGTTAGTTCCTAACTAATCGATTACTTTAAACTAGGTATCCCCAAACTGGGGGCGCAATGCCGTCAAATAAAAATGTGATTCACTTTTTTTTAAAGTTTGTTTTTCTTCACATTTTCAAACAGTCCATTGATATTTTCCAATGGGGCTATACATTTGGGTGAGGTTTTTCTTTTGCCTGAGTAGACTCGTTTCACTGCCAAAAATACAATTTAACCATCTAGTGTTCAGTGAAATACAACACAATGTCAAATACAGGTAGCCTAGTCAAATAATTAACATCCAACCACATTAACCTTTACTGTCTCGCGGGAATTCCACTAACGGTCCATATGTAACGTAGCTGCTGCTCATTTTGGTATCTGTACTGATGGCGCAAAAGCCATGACAGGGAGACATAGTGGAGTGGTAACGCGCGTGCAAGCAGTTTCACCCGACTCCACTTGGGTACACTGCAGCATCCACCGAGAGGCTCTTGCTGCCAAGGGAATGCCTGACAGCTTAAAATACGTTTTGGACACTACAGTGAAAATGGTTAACTTCTTAGGGAGCGGCAGGTAAGGGGACAGTTTTGGAGAGTCTGGCGTGCCCAAAGCAAAATGCCTGCCACTCAGGCTCAGAAAATAGGACTGAGACTGCAGTACCTATGGCTTCCACTAGATGTCAACAGTCTATATACAAAGACTCAGAAAGATTGGAGTTAACAGAACGAATAGGTACAGGAAATGGCCAAGGTAGCTCAGATGTCAACAAGTTTTCTCGGGCGCGAGTTTGGCTGCGCGCCCCACTTTATTTTACTTATATAACGTTTAGGTGACTATCCGAGTGAAATATTATCGCTAATATTCATAAAAGGATAGCTAAGGATGCATTTTAACTGGTATTTGATTTGTTTAGGAAAAGTTTATAGGTATATTTGAACGCGTTCTCTTCACGTTTCAATGGGCGATTCGACATTGGATTTTCTGAACATAACGCGCCAACCAAACAGAGATTTATGGATATAATAAATGACTTTTTCTAACAAAAGAACCATTGGATGTCTTCGTTGGACACTTGGGAAGCCCTCAGCAGAAGTTCTTCAAAAGGTTAGGGATTTGTTTTCGCTGTGAAATGTGTTTTGTGTGAACCGCAATGGTTTATGAATTTATGCTAATGGTTAAAATATTGGAGGTGCTACCCTCAAACAATCAAATGTTGTGCTTTCGCCGTAAAGCCTTTTTGAAATCTGACAACGCTGTGATATTGCCAAGAAGCAGAGCTTTTGATGACTATGAAACACTTGTATATTGATGAATGTTTAATAATTCAACTTTTGGATTTTGAATCTGGCGCCTTACATTTCACCGGGTAGTTAACTTTGTTAAAGCAAGGCCCCTGAACTCTCATGTATTTTCTGCATTATGTAATGATATGGGCAGTGACCATGTAACGCTTTTACAACATACAGAAGTGCGCTGGTTGTCAAGGGGCAAAGTATTGACGCGTTTTTTAAATTGAGAGACGAGCTTAAAGTTTTCTTTACTGACCATAATTTTTATTTGTCTGAACCCCTTGCATGATGACGAGTTTCTCACACGACTGGACTATCTGGGTGATGTTTTTTCTTGCCTGAATGATCTGAATCTAGGATTACAGGGACTCTCTGCAACTATATTCAATGTGCGGGACAAAATTGAGGCTATGATTAAGAAGTTGGAACTCTTCTCTGTCTGCATTAACAAGGACAACACACAGGTCTTTCCATCATTGTATGATTTCTTTGTGTGCAAATGAACTCAAGCTTACTGACAATGTCAAATGTGATATAGTGAAGCACCTGAGTGAGTTGAGTGTGCAATTAGGCAGGTACTTTCCCGAAACGGATGACACAAACAACTCGATTCGTTATCCTTTTCATGCCCTGCCTCCAGTCCACTTACCGATATCTGAACAAGAGAGCCTCATTGAAATTGCAACAAGCGGTTCTGTGTAAATTGATTTAAATCAGAAGCCTTGGCAAGTTGCGCTCACTAGCATGAAAACTAAATACAGGCACAGACCGTGTTGAAAATGATTTAAAACTGATACTCTCTCCAATACAACCCAACATTGCAGAGTTATGTGCATCCTTTCAAGCACACCCTTCTCATTAACATGTGGTGGGTTATTCACAATGTTCAATGAACAAATAAGGTTTTATATGTAAGATGGTTAAATAATTGTGTCCTGGTCCTGTAAGAGCTCTTTGTCACTTCCCACGAGCCGGGTTGTGACAAACTCATTCTTATGTTTAATAAATGTGTGTGGCAGACTTATAATGATGGCAAAAAACAACATTTGTGAGTGTGCTGTTCCTGTTGCTAGAGGGGGTACGCAGCTGGAGGTTGAATGTATGAAGGGTACGGGACTATAAAAAGTTTGGGAACCATTGCCTTAAACGATCAATCGAGTTATTGTTTCTCCCCTGTGTGTACAGAGTTCCCACATACCACTAATTGATTCCCTGATGATGGCCTACACAGTGGAGATGATCAGCATAGAGCGGGTGGTAGGCTGCGTAAAACGCTTCTCCACCTTCAGCGCCTCCAAGGAGCTGCCCTTTGACCTGGAGGACGCCATGGTCTTCTGGATCAACAAGGTGAGCTGTGCATGCATCAGGGTTTCCGTTAGGAAAATGTGGCACCGGACATTTGACCGGCAACATTTTAATTGATCGGACATTTAAGAAATTTACCGGACCCATATGCATTGGGTGCGTAACCTGATCATGGGCGTCCACCCATGGTGCTCAGAATGACAGAAATGACATTTAGAATATGGTCATTCATATTAACAGAACATGCAAGTCAAGGATGCAACGATGTGCGGTCCTTCTTACTGAATTCTGATAACTACTTTTTTACTTTTTCTCAGCCAACATGACAAGTAACGAACGGCAAAATCACTAGCCTATGTCAATCTACTATATGGGAAAAGTTTAGGCTACCTATTCTATTGGTCAGTTTGTCGAGAAATAAATAGCCTATTCCAAACAGACTCGGGGACAGTTGTGGGACGATAGATCCCAAATTCATACAACCAGTAGGCCTACAGTAGTTTACATATTCTTTATTTTTTATTTTTTACTTTAAATAACAGTGAGTCTGCTGCAAAAGATCGGAATGTTTAGCTTAAAATATTTATAAACTTATTTCTTCACATTGTAAGCGCATTAATGTGCCAAAGGCAGTAGGCTGTGTGCGAATGTTCGTTCCATAATGTAATTAGCAGGAAAACACTGTTGTCAAAAGGGCACTGCACATGAGAGCAGTTTCATGTGACCGAGATGAAAATATCTGTTAGAAATTTAGAAAGAGAGGAGATCTAATGGGCTAATTTGAAGCATGGTAAGACGTGCCTCGTGTATTAAAACGTTCAGATTTCAAACAATTAAGTATATGTTTTCTAAATGCATACTGCCTCCAGCTCATTGGAAAAGGGAAAGGGGATACCTAGTCAATTGTACAACTGAATGCATTTATCCCAACCCCTCTGAATCAGAGAGGTGCGGGGGGCTGCCTTAATCGACATCCACGTCTTCAGTGCACGGGGAACAGTGGGTTAACTGCCTTGCTCAGGGGAAGAACGACTGCAGTGGTGTGTGACGCGCTGATGAAGCCTGCCTTCCGTTGCCGTTTGATGCCACTTTCAATTTCAGTGCATTCAAGTCAACTGGTCATCCAACTCAGAATTGTAACTCTTTCTAGAGCTCCGACCTGAAGATTACTGATGTCATGATTTTTCAGAGTTCCCAGTTGTCTTGAAAGCACCACACGATTTTGGGCTGTCTGACAGATTTTCCACTCAAAGGCTCCATCTGTATGCTGTACGTGTGTGATAAATAAGATGTATAACGATATACTGTACACGCGCCAATTTAATTCCACAAAATTAAGAAAATTAACCGCTAAGCATGACCTGTCAAATGTATTTACATCGACTTGCATTTCCAACAATGAATAGGCTAAAAAGCATTATTACGCAACAGGAATTTCTTCTCCTGGACAGTTGGCTGGCGGCAATTTTATTTATCAGATTTTCTATTATTTTATCGGACAAAAGCCTACTAGTGTGTGTGTGTGTGTGTGTGTGTGTGTGTGAGAGAGAGAGCTCAGGACTATGTGTGTAGTGTACTGACCGTTGTCTGTCCCCCAGGTGAATATGAAGATGAAGGAGATCACAGAGAAAGAGACGAAAATCAAGCAGCATCTGCTAGAGTCCTCCAGCCACCAAAAGGTATTCTCGCGTTTTCCCCTCGCTCTCTCGCACGCTCACTCTCTCTCGCACGCTCACTCTCTCTCGCACGCTCACTCTCTCTCGCACGCTCACTCTCGCATGCTCACTCTCGCATGCTCACTCTCGCATGCTCACTCTCGCATGCTCACTCTCGCATGCTCACTCTCGCATGCTCACTCTCGCATGCTCACTCTATCTCTCGCTGTCTTTCTCTCTCTCGCTGTCTTTCTCTCTCTCTCTCGCTGTCTCTCTCTCTCTCGTTGTCTCTCTCGCTATCACACTCTCGCTCTCACTCTCGCTATCTTTCTCTCGCATTCTTTCAATTCAATTCAAAGGGCTTTTTTGGCACTCTCTGTATTGCTTTATTTTGTTCTCATGATTTCTTTCATTTTCACTCACTCTCACTTTCTCTCTCTTCAATTCCTAATTACCATCCCTCAGTGTTCAACTACCATTGCTAAGGCGCGGACGGGCTCCCTACCTACCTCTGCCCTCTCCCTAAAACAATGTGTGCCTTTAATTGTTTGTAACAGGAAATGTTGTTGTCCGCAGCCCTGTATACTGTTTCTGGGGCCTCTAGTTACGGCACCCCGCCAAATAAAAAAACCTGGGTGAAACACTGCATCTTAGGTTGACGTTCTAATTAACATGAGCATTTGCATGTCAGCCTGTATTTTTCTGGTCCCTGTTTTCTGGTCCCTGTATTAAGATCAACTCTAATTGTTTGATTTGAACCTTCTCAGAGACCCTATTCTCCCAATATAGTGCACTACTTTAGACCTGAGCCATTAAAAGTAGTTCACTATACAGGCTAATAGTGTTATTTTGAGATGCGACCCATAGTTCATGAAGTGTGGACCTGATCCCTTCCTGTCTCTGCATCTGACCTTTGAACTGTCTGCTGCTCTTCCTGTTGTCTCTTAAATACGTAGTCTCCCTCCAAATGTTACTGGAAGCTTGTACCTGTAAGTGGAAATGACTACAGCTTCTCCTATTGTGTGTCTCTCAGGGTTCCATTAGCTGCCAATTTGCGGCTTTCGGCCCCAAAAATTATATAAGAAGCCGATAAATAAAACTTTTGTTGGCCAAAATGACCGGGAGAGAAATTGTTTTTTATTAATTGATGCAAATACCAGTTGATGTAAATGCATTTGACCATCATGCTTATCGGTCTATAGGTTAATTTGCATAATTGAGTGGAATTAAATTAGCCTGTGTGTATTTTTGTTAGTCAACATGTATCTTATTTACCAACACAACTATCACACACGCACAGCATACAGAGCCGATTCCTGGTTGTTGCTGGAGTAAAACGTGCTTTTGCAAGACGATTCATTGCGCAACAATTCGAAATACAATCCTGTGTTAAAAACATTTTCGGCGCACGACAAAAAATAGCTACTATTTTTATTTCTCAACTAGTCATTTAAGTGCGACTCATTTATTTTGGTATTGTCCATATGTAGCTCGTTTTTGGTCACAGGTCCAGGAATGGATGAAGAATTGCAACATTTGCCTAGAACTAACGCTGCAGATAGCAATACTGGGTGATTTGAAAAGCCATAGTAAATCAATAATATAATAATTATTTTAGCAAAAAAATGAATTTTTAATTTACAATCTGTAGAAGCTATGAGAATAGAAAGGTTCAGAACTTTTGTGAAGCGTCACAGCACAGTTGAAAAATATATGGCAAATAGAAATCCAGTATGGTTGGTGTTAAGAGATAGATGGGAGGGGTTGAACGGAGCTGAAGGGTGGGACTAATAACAAGATGACCAATGTAAAACATACAGGATCTGTAAAATGTACATAGGTTCAGAGATGTTGTGAAATAGCACAGTTACAAATAGAAATCAAACTGGATGGACATCAGAAATAGAGGAAGGACTAAAAACAAACAAAATATAACTATTGTAAAATAGATTGTGTCTGTAAAATGTGTATAAGATGTATAAACTGAAGGTAGAAGCCTAAGTGTTATTGTTTATTAGTTTACTCCAATTGGGGGAAGGGTGGTAGGGTTTGGGGGGAATAATAAAGGTATACTCTAAAACGTATGTATGTCTATATAGGTAGGTGTATGTATATACAGTGGGGCAAAAAAGTATTTAGTCAGCCACCAATTGTGCAAGTTCTCTCACTTAAAAAGATGAGAGAGGCCTGTAATTTCATCATAGGTACACTTCAACTATGACAGACAAAATGAGGAAAAAAAATCCAGAAAATCACATTGTAGGATTTTTAATGAATTTATTTGTAAATTATGGTGGAAAATAAGTATTTGGTCACATACAAACAAGCAAGATTTCTGGCTCTCACAGACCTGTAACTTCTTCTTTAAAAGGCTCCTCTGTCCTCCACTCGTTACCTGTATTAATGGCACCTGTTTGAACTTGTTATCAGTATAAAAGACACCTGTCCACAACCTCAAACAGTCACACTCCAAACTCCACTATGGCCAAGACCAAAGAGCTGTCAAAGGACACCAGAAACAAAATTGTAGACCTGCACCAGGTTGGGAAGACTGAATCTGCAATAGGTAAGCAGCTTGGTTTGAAGAAATCAACTGTGGGAGCAATTATTAGGAAATGGAAGACATACAAGACCACTGATAATCTTCCTCGATCTGGGGCTCCACGCAAGATCTCACCCCGTGGGGTCAAAATGATCACAAGAACGGTGAGCAAAAATCCCAGAACCACACGGGGGGACCTAGTGAATGACCTGCAGAGAGCTGGGACCAAAGTAACAAAGCCTACCATCAGTAACACACTACGCCGCCAGGGACTCAAATCCTGCAGTGCCAGACGTGTCCCCCTGCTTAAGCCAGTACATGTTCAGGCCCGTCTGAAGTTTGCTAGAGAGCATTTGGATGATCCAGATGAGGATTGGGAGAATGTCATATGGTCAGATGAAACCAAAATANTCAAACAGGTGCCATTAATACAGGTAACGAGTGGAGGACAGAGGAGCCTTTTAAAGAAGAAGTTACAGGTCTGTGAGAGCCAGAAATCTTGCTTGTTTGTATGTGACCAAATACTTATTTTCCACCATAATTTGCAAATAAATAAATTAAAAATCCTACAATGTGATTTTCTGGATTTCTTTTTCTCATTTCGTCTGTCATAGTTGAAGTGTACCTATGATGAAAATTACAGGCCTCTCTCATCTTTTTAAGTTGGAGAACTTGCACAATTGGTGGCTGACTAAATACTTTTTTGCCCCACTGTATGTGTAAATGTATGCATATGTGTATGTATATGGATATACATATACATATATATTTACCACAAAAAATATATGGGGGATTGGAAATGATGCAGACAATTTTATTGATGGAAGCAACAATCTTTCCGCAATATTAAGCTGATCCATCCCTTAAAAAATAAATTAAAAATTGCGACTCCCATTCACCTTTCAAGTGCAGGCAACAGGCTGTCAGCGCTTCACACACTACTTTACAATGTGAGCTGGAGGCAGTAGGCATTTTGAAAACATACTTAATTGTTTAAAATCTGAATGTTTTATTTCATATTATGAGGCATGTCTTACCTTGATTCACACGGAGTGATTCACACGGAGTGAATGGAGAGATGCATTCTGATAAGCGTAAGCATACTGACAGTTGAGCAACATTTAGAAATATAATTGCAGGAAAGTGTTTAGAACAACTACTGTTACTGTTGTTAAAAAAAGAGAAGAGTCTCAGTTCTATGTGAGTATAACAATTATTTCTCGAATGTCAATATAGAGGAAATAACACCACTTTACAAACAGAGGATGTACAGTTGAAGTCGGAAGTTTACATACACTTAGGTTGGAGTCATTAAAACTCGTTTTTCAACCACTCCACAAATTTCTTGTTAACAAGCTATGGTTTTGGCTAATCGGTTAGGACATCTACTTTGTGCATGACACAAGTCATTTTTCCAACAATTGTTTACAGACAGATTATTTCACTTATAATTCACTGTATCACAATTCCAGTGGGTCAGAAGTTTACATACACTAAGTTGACTGTGCCTTTAAACAGCTTGGAAAATTCCAGAAAATGATGTCTTGGCTTTAGAAGCTTCTGATAGGCTAATTGACATCATTTGAGTCAATTGGAGGTGTACCTGTGGATATATTTCAAGGCCTACCTTCACACTCAGTGCCTCTTTGCTTGACATCATGGGAAAATATAAGGGAATCAGCCAAGACCTCAGAAAAAGAATTGTAGACCTCCACAAGTCTGGTTCATCCTTGGGAACAATTTCCAAACGCCTGAAGGTACCACGCTCATCTGTACAAACAATAGTACGCAAGTATGGCAAGTATGAACACCATGGGACCACGCAGCCGTCATACCGCTCAGGAAGGAGATGCGTTCTGTCTCCTAGAGATGAACGTACTTTGGTGCGAAAAGTGCAAATCAATCCCAGAACAACAGCAAAGGACCTTGTGAAGATGCTGGAGGAAACAGGTACAAAAGTATCTATATCCACAGTAAAACGAGTCCTATATCGACATAACCTGATAGGCCGCTCAGCAAGGAAGAAGCCACTGCTCCAAAACCGCCATAAAAAAGCCAGACTACGGTTTGCAACTGCACATGGGGACAAAAATCGTACTTTTTGGAGAAATGTCCTCTGGTCTGATGAAACAAAAATAGAACTGTTTGGCCATAATGACCATTGTTATGTTTGGAGGAAAAGGGGGGAGGCTTGCAAGCCGAAGAACACCATCCCAACCGTGAAGCACGGGGATGGTAGCATCATGTTGTGGGGGTGCTTTGCTGCAGGAGGGACTGGTTCATTTAACAAAATCAATGGCATGAGGTAGGAAAATAATGTGGATATATTGAAGCAACATCGCAAGACATCAGTCAGGAAGTTAAAGCTTGGTCGCAAATGGGTCTTCCAAATGGACAATGACCCCAAGCATACTTCCAAAGTTGTGGCAAAATGGCTTAAGGACAACAAAGTCAAACTATTGGAGTGGCCATCACAAAGCCCTGACCTCAATCCTATAGAAAATGTGTGGGCAGAACTGAAAAAGCGTGTGTGAGCAAGGAGGCCTACAAACCTGACTACACCAGCTCTTGTGGTAGTAAAAACATGGCTAAGACACATTAATTAATGTACTATGTGATAGCAGACAACATGATAATATTGGCTGAGGCTTAAGTGCTAAAACAGGCATGCAAGATAACTTAGACAGTTGTCAAGAGACAGAGGACACCAAGAGCATCTCTCAGAATGCCACTTAGTCTATTTTGCCACTTGTGAGCAGAACATAGGTCAAAGGTTGTCTTGGCTAGTGACAAGGCTGCAAAGCTGAGACCCGTAAATACATATGTTAAAAGTCAGACATAGAGTCAAGTAACAGGGTCTGTAAAATTAGACAGGCGAACAGAAACAAAGGCTTAGGCGGTTGCAGGGCTACTAATACAGCCCAAGCAGCTGTCAGGTGTGAGTGACAGCAAGCAATTGCTAAGATGAAAGAAATAAAAGCTGAAATAAATCATTCTATCTACTATTATTCTGACATTTCACATTCTTAAAATAAAGTGGTGATCCTAACTGACCTAAAACATGGATTTTTTTACTAGGATTAAATGTCAGGAATTGTGAAAAACTGAGTTTAAATGTATTTGGCTAAGGTGTAACTTCTGACTTCAACTGTAATTAAGATGATGCTCCAGCGGTAGCCTGGGCAGTTGCTAGTGGGCGCTATGGATCTCCATGGGCTTGATGTGCACAGCCGGTAATACACTCGTGTATGCCTATTTTCCCTGTTTTCTCTACCTTCTAGCCATTCAATCTGGTTGAGGAGGAGATCGAAAGCCTTTACAGCCTGAATGGAGAACGTTTTATGTACAAACCAGTCGCCAGGTGCCACGAGTGTATTACCGGGTGTGCACATCAAGCCCAGATGATAGCGGAGATCCAAAGTGCCCACTAGCGGCTGCCCACTCTACGCCAGCAGAATGAAGCGGAGCGCCCCATTTGCGGTAAATACATAGTGGCCTATATAGGCCTACCAATGGAAAGTTTTTTGTAGGAGATTACATTTACTGTTAGATCAATTGCATGGCTATCTAGCAACAATATCATATTTGGAGTTAGCTATCTAGCTATGTGTTTTGAGTTCCACTTCCTCAGTTGGCAAATTATGTAGCATATTATTATAGCCTAGGCCAATATGCACAAAAAACATGCAGGCAAATTAATTTCTATATAGCCAAAAATATATCAGATTATTATGGACCCTATTTTTACATGTTACACATCAAAAGTGCTCCCGAGTGGGGCAGCGGTCTAAGACACTGCATCTCAGTGCAAGAGTATCTGGTTCGAATCCAGGCTGGATCACATCCGGCTGTAAGTCCCATAGGGCGGTGCACAATTGGCTCGTCCGGGTTTGGCCGGAGTAGGGCATCATTGTAAATAAGAATTTGTTCTTAACTGACTTGCCTAAATAAATAAAGGTTAAATAAAAATGAAGGTATTAGATGAAGTACTTAACTTCGAACATGTCTTACCTGGCACTGGAAAAAGTCAGTCTAGAGCCCTTCCACTTAGCTATCTTGCTTTAAATCTTTGCCATTTGATACCTGATTTTATTAGACTTTTTGTCTAATAATGTTCTAATGTACTCCCAGGAGAGCTACTGTGTGTGGGGGCTTTTGTTCCAGCCCTACTCTAACACACCAGATTCTACAAATCAACTGCTCAACAGGACATTGTTAAGCTGACTCAGGTGTGTTTGAGCAGGGCTGGATCAAAAGCCTGCACCCCCAGGGGCCTAGCTCCCCGGATGGAGAGTTGACCACATGTTTTATACAGTAACTGCTGTATATTTGACTTTAAGGCATTTTTTCCCAGTGGTATTGTTATGGTATTGAGTACCATTATACTAGCTAATGATTAACCCATTGGGGTAGCCTAAACAAATGCAGATAGGCAACCCCATCCTTCAGCCATCTTTAACTTTGCCACAATGCTACTTCTTCCGTTAGGCTACAGGAGAATGCTCATTGCTAAAATGGCACACCTGTCTCATAATGCACTACATGACCGAATGTATATGGACACCTGCTCATCGAATTCCAAAATCAGAGGCATTAATATGGAGTTGGTCCCCCCTTTGCTGCTATAACAGCCCCCACTCTTCTGGGAAGGCTTTCCACTAGATGTCGGAACATTGTGGCGGGGACTTCCTTCCATTCAGCCACGAGCATTAGTGAGGTCGGGCACTGAGGTTGGGCAATTAGGCAATTAGGCCTGGCTCGCAGTCGGTGTTCCAATTCATCACAAATGTGTTCGATGGGGATGTGGTCAGGGCTCTGTGCAGGCCAGTCAAGTTCTTCCACACCAATCTCAACACACCATTTCTGTATGGACCTCGCTTTGAAACAGGAAAGGGCCTTCCCCAAACTGTTGCCACAAAGTTGGAAGCACAGAATTGTCTAGAATGTCATTGTATGCTGTAGCGTTAATATTTCCCTTCACTGGAAGGGGTGTCCACACACTTTTGTAAATATAGTGTATGAGCCATGTAGGCTATAGCCTTTGGTGAAAGAGCCAGCCCTAAAAATACTACCTTTTGCCAACTTGACTTTGTCTCGTGCCTAACAACACCCGTGCCAATATATCCTCCAAACACCGGCTATGAGGGCATTATCACTTAAATGGAGACCGTTTGTGACAAAAATAAGGGGTTAAATACGTGTAAAAAATACATGGATTTGTGTGCGATAATCATCTCTCTCTCGGTCTCTGTCTCTGTGTCTCTGTCCAGCCTGATCTCATGCAGGCACTGGCTTATTGGAACCAGTGGCGTTGTCTCGTGTGGTAACGTACACCCCATTAACCCGGCCCTATCACCGCCTCTAACCTGCTACACTGCTATCCCCTGCATACAACCTCCATTCACCACTGCCACTTGTCTCAAGGGCTGGGCAATATATCAAATTCATTCAATAGTATGTTTTAGTGCGATGTTCTAAATGCAAGTATTGCAAGTATCAATGTTTTTATATTTTGTAGTTTATATGAGCGTTTGTCTTTATGGACTCATTCGCTCCTTCTGTGCTGTGTGCACCTTCCCACTCGCACACAGGCACCAAGCCCCTACGACTTACAACTACAAAGACGAAGACCACTTCTTCCTCTCTGACAACAAGCAGTTTCAACTCGCTGTTTGCTTTTGAGGTTTGGGCCAACTGAATCGGTCATATGGACACCAGTTAGTTAGAACCACAGACCCTACTAAAATGGGAGTATCAATGAAAATGATTGTACTGCTCACAGCATTTCAGCCACAGACTTATGTGTTAGCTGTCTCGTCTGTGTTTTATAAATGTGCAATGAGAATAAAAATACGCATTTATATAAGGAATTGGCAACTCGTTGTCATTCTGAGAAATAAGCATCTTCTTATCCAGTTAGGCCACTTGACTTCAACATCTAAACAAAGTGAACAGGCTGTGTTGTTCACACAGTTGGAGACTGAAGGATGTATTTACAACAGTTCAACTGTTCTACCTTGTTTAGCAAGCAAATGGATCCAAGTTGGCTAGACTTGAAATATAAAGATGAGCTGGCTACTCACTAGCATGTGGGCTTGTGCTTGAGAGATTGTTCATGAGACCTGTGTTAGTTTTCTATATTGCCTGCTACCAGAAGTTTGTCATTATTAGTGGATATGCATTGTGCATGTTTCTGGTAAAAAAAACATTTACATGAAGGGCATTTTCATAGAGAGACTTGAAAGCAGATCAGTGATTATTGAAAAAAGCAGGTTAAACTATTATTTTGATGAAATACTGTAAAATCTTTAGTGGGTCTTATGATTTTTTTATGACATTTATTTTGACAGAGAAGACATATTGAGACCTAGGTCTCTTTTCCAAATGTGCCCTGTATAATACAATATAAAATACACATTAAACACAATAGATACTGTTTATATATCAGACCCCTTCACTTTTTCAAAATATTGTTACGTTACAGCCTTATTCTAAAATGCATTAAATATTTTTCCCTCATCAATCTAAACACAATACCCCATAATGACAAACCAAAAACAGTTTTTTAGACATTTTTGCAAATGTATGAAAAAAAAGTATTATGGGAGAAACGCAGTACTTTGTTGGAAGCTCCTTTGGCAGCGATTACAGCCTTGAGTCTTCTTGGGTATCAAGCTACAAGCTTGTCACACCTGTACTTGGGGAGTTTCTCCCATACTTCTCTGCAGATCCTCTTAAGCTCTCAGGTTGGATGGGGAGCGTCACTGCACAGCTATTTTCAGGTCTCTCCAGAGATGTTAGACCGGGTTCAAGTCCGGGCTCTGGCTGGGTCAGTCAAGGACATTCAGAGACTTGTCCCGAAGCCACTCCTGTGTTGTCTTGGCTGTGTGCTAAGGGTCGTTGTCTTTTTGGAAAGTGAACCTTCGCCCCAGTCTGAGGTCCTGAGTGCTCTGGATCTCTCTGTACTTTGCTCTGTTAATCTCCCAGTCCCTGCTGCTGAAAAACATCCCCACAACATGATGTTGCCACCATGCTTCTCCGTAGGGATGGTATTGGCCAGGTGATGAGTGGTGCCTAGTTTCCTCCAGACGCGACGCTTGGCATTTAGGCCAAAGTGTTCAATCGTAGTTTCATCAGACTAGAGAATCTTGTTTCTCATGGTCTGAGAGTCCTTTAGTTGCCTTTTAGCAAACTTCAAGCGGGCTGTCATGTGCCTTTTACTGAGGAGTGGCTTCCGTCAGGCCATTCTACCATAAAGGCCTGATTGATGGAGTGCTGCATAGATGGTTGTCCTTCTGGAAGGTTATCCGATCTCCACAGAGGAACTCTGGATGTCTGTCAGAGTGACCATCAGGTTCTTGGTCACCTCCCTGACCAAGGCCCTTCTCCCCCGATTGCTCAGAGTTGATTTTGAAGGATCTCTAGGGTTGGGCCGTGTAGGCTTAGTCACCAGCTGGGTTAGGTTTAGATCAATACATGTTTTTTTAGATTGTCACCCAGGATAATAACTTCTGATTTTAGTAAAGGGAAATGGATTTCAATAAAGTTATTTTTAATTAGAATGGCCACTCCACCACCTCTACACTGTCTTATCAGCTCTGAACAGATGATAACCCTCAATATTAATATCAGAAACCAGAATGTCCCCAGAGATCCAAGATTCAGTCAACACCAGAATATCCGGATTTGTCTGCATAACCCAGATCTTGATGTAATCCAGTTTAGGAAGTAAGGTCCTAATGTTCAGATGCATCAACCCAAGTCCTTTACGATGTTTAAAGTCACAATTTTAAATTCCAACTCAAACAAGCTATGTTCAATAGGCGGTTGCAGGCCCTGTCTGATGGTTGATATCGATATAGTTGTAATGACTATAAGATTGCATAGAACTGCACCGATTGGTCTATCCCTATTAGTAATAGAGGAAGGAAAAATATTGGAATTGCTTTTCCAAGGTTAACACCATAGGGCCTGAGGCCGCAGCCAATGTCAATATGAGGAACTCTCAGAGAAACCAATGATGGAATGTTAGAAACGGACTTACATGAGCTTTGATTGCTATCATGCAACAGCCCAAGCCCTCTACGTGATTTGAAAACCAAGGGGGTATTCAAGTTTATGGAATTGACATTTAAAACTAAAGCACTGGGTGAGCAGACCATAGTGGACTCATCTTTTGAGCTAACAATAGCAGATCTAAGAGTGGAGTTCAACTGATTGGGTTAAAGATTACAACTGACAACACCCCTGGTAGTATAGACATCAGTACAATGATAATGCTTAGAAAGGATTGGAGGTATTATCTGAGCGGGGCTTGGTCTGTCTCCGAGTCAATATCTTAATGCAGTCTTGAAATATGAAGAGAAGGTCCAGGCTCCTGGGATGGGAGGTCGGGGTAGGATGGGAAGGGCAGGTGTGAGGTGTAGAGGTGACTTCACTAGGGAGATCAGCCCTTGGCCAGTCAGAGAGTGGCAATATTGTGGCGAGGCAGTGGCACAACGACTGGCTGAGGAGTAGAAAAGGTCTTAGAGGGGGACCTATCCAGGATATGCTGCAATGTCTCAATTTGCTTACTCTGGACGTCCAGCTCAGACATAAATTCCTCAATAAGCTGACAGTTTCCACATTGGAAATTTGGCCGGACAATATTATCCAGAGAACTGTGAAAAGTAGGTGCAGCTCCTACATGGGATAGAATGTTCACCGTAGTCTCTGAAGGTGGTTGCTGCCAATCTGTTTAAAGTCAGTTTCCACGTATGGTGGAAAGTGGTAGATGTCATTTTTGGAAAATTCTGTTAAAATCCACGCAAATAAAATCGGTTGTTGAGGAATCAGCTAAAAGTCAATCAATCCACACAGTGAGATAGTTAGATTGAATCACACAGTTTGTAGGATCACCACTGTTATAGGCAGCAAGCCAAAACCCAACCACAAACTAGTGTTGGGTTCTAGCTTGAAATATACTTATTCATGTTACTGTACTAGAACATATTGATTACTTTACATGTATAATGAATGTATATGTTGGGGTCAATGGAAAGTGGATAAGAACTAGGTGTATGGAAAGAAACTGAGTGAGGAAGGGGGAGTGCAGAAAGTTTACATTCGGTCTAAACATGATCTTGTTAAATCTCGTGGCTCCTAAGAAGGGAGGCAAAGGTCTACAGTCTGGTTTCAGTCACTGATAAGGTAGGACAGTCGTGGATAAGGGAAGAGCGAGGAATTCGGCCCGAGGTCAGATCAGATGAAGTGAGAAGGAACAGTCCTATCCCACACACATATACTTCCATGCCCATGAATGTTCTAGCATGAGGCAGGGCCATGACTGCAACAGTGAGAGGAACCAATTAAGTTCATGACTAGCAACAGAGGTATTGGCTGTCTAGATGTGCAAGGAGTTGACTCCGCCTAGTAGGAGGGTATAAATATATGTGCTTGCGTAAACATGACTTTGTCTTTACAGCTGTTTGACCCAGTGGGTGAATAAACTTGGTTTGAGCTTTTTCTAGTTTTTACTCTGTTAGGTTCTGAACAAACACTAGAAACCAGCCAGCACTAGGACCCACAATAAACACAACCAAGGTGCCAAACTGGCCAACATAACAACAGCAAAGAGAGAGTGGTGACTTACTCAGTGCGATTAAATGCTGGGGCCGATCAAAACAGCAACGCAATGGAGGCCGTGTTACCAGTATGATAGCCAGGAGAGAAGCACCTTGGAGGGGATGTAGTTTCCAGTACAGGCCGGTGGAAAGCCGGGAGGGTGGCAAGCGCTACACCTAAAAGTTTTCAGCTATTTAGTTTAGGAGTAATTTTACAAGCCCTGAATTTATTAGATTATTCCTGACTGTTTGAAATGAAGCGTATTGACCTTTTAATTTAGCAACAAAGCTTATGTAGAGAAAACAAAACAAAATAATTGAGATATATATTGTGATTCGACCATAAATGTGAAAAAATCTAGATATGATTTTTAGGTCATATCGCTCAGCCATACTGGTCACATATCTCTACTCTTGTAGAAGAGCTTTATGTGAGGGTTGGTGTTATCTGTGTAGCTTACATTATGAATGTGATAGCTACTTACTCTGTCACTGATTCCTGGCTGTTGGTGTGTGGTGGTAGTATTGTTGTTCCTGCTGTGCTCTTCTTGGCATGCAACTTCTGCTGATGACTTAACAAACAAACAAACAAAGCAGAGCTCCTCAAATTACCTTCTAAGTCCGTGCAGAGAGGAGGATTGTGAACTCAACTGGTTCCGACCCAGGATAAACTCAGAGCGCTAAACAGAGCTATTTAAATCTGCTGTGTCACTGGCAGGAGCAGGCTGCCAAGAAGACACCCACTACAGTGGATTGTGTGTGTGTGTTTCTGCATCTGTGTGTGCATCCCACACAGGCTGACCCAGTCCATGCCCCTGTCTGACCTCTGACCCATTTCTGTGTGTGTAGGTGCGATACCATAGAGACCACCTCTCTGGCCGGCAGCTCCAGCACTTCCCCATGCTGGATGACCTCATGAAGGACATGTGTGACGGCGCCGCTCTGCTGTCAGTGGTGCACTTCTACTGCCCCGAATTTATGAGGCTAGAGGGTAGGTTGTCTTCTAACTGCATTGAACTCATGAGTTCAGAGGTGTCAAACATACCGGATCCGGCCTGCCAGCCGATTCAATGCTGGTGGTTTGAGTAAAAAAATTATAACTCAGTCTACATTTAAATTACTACAACCGAATAGAAACTGTGTAGAGATGATAATAGACCTACATGTATAAAGTCTCTTCACTTGAATCATCAAAGCGTCACGCATTGAACATTTAAAAAAGGATGGTTAGAGGACAATTTTGTGAAAAATTTTGACAGCAAGGAAGTATTGCCTATTTTCAGTGCAGCCCTCTGGACCTTGGTGAAGACTGAATGCGTCCCACGGGGAAAAATAGAGTTACACACCCCTGGGCTAGAGGGTACCCAAAGGAGGACGGAAAATGTGTGTCCTCCGGCTACACCATGGTGCTACCTCAGAGAGTGCTGTTGAGGCTATTGTAGACCTTCATTGCAAAACAGTGTCCCATCGAAAAACTTTTTGAACTTCTCACTCTATTGTAAATATGCACCAGTCTGGTTTTAGATCTGGACATAGCATTGTTTCAGCCACTATGCTTGTTTTAGGTGATGTGGTAAATTGTCTGGATCATAAAAAACATTGTGCGGCCATATTTATAGACCTTTCCAAGGCATTTCACATCATTGACTATTCCCTACTCATTCAAAAACTGTCTGAAATGGGCCTGGACAAGGAGTCTTCCAAATGGTTTAAGAGCCATCTGACAGACAGGACACTGTGTGCTTTCTGATGGTGTCGAGTCTGGTTTCCTCGATATTAAGAAAGGTGTACTGTATTAAATGCTGTAATATTAATCTGTATGCAGCAGACGATACGGTTATGTACATTGAGGGGAAAAAAGTATTTGATCCCCTGCTGATTTTGTACGTTTGCCCACTGACAAAGAAATGATCAGTCTATAATTTTAATGGTAGGTTTATTTGAACAGTGAGGGACAGAATAACAAAAAAAAAACGCATGTGAAAAATGTTATAAATTTATTAGCATTTTAATGAGGGAAATAAGTATTTGACCCCCTCTCAATCAGAATGCTGCCAAACATACCCTCGTAAAACTGACCATCCTACCGATCCTCGACTTCGGCGATGGAATTTACAAAATAGCCTCCAACACTCTACTCAACAAATTGGATGCAGTCTATCACAGTGCCATCCGTTTTGTCACCAAATCCCCATATACTACCCACCACTGCGACTTGTACGCTCTTGTTGGCTGGCCCTCGCTTCATATCCGTCGCCAAACCCACTGGCTCCAGGTCATCAACAAGTCCCTGCTAGGTAAAGCCCCGCCATATCTCAACTCGCTGGTCACCATAGCAGCACCCGCCCATAGCACGCGCTCCAGCAGGTATATCTCACTGGTCACCCCCAAAGCCAATTCCTCCTTTGGCTGCCTTTCCTTCCAGTTCTCTGCTGCCAATGACTGGAACGAACTACAAAAATCACTGAAACTGGAGACACATCTCCCTCACTAGCTTTAAGCACCAGCTGTCAGAGCAGCTCACAGATCACTGCACCTGTACATAGCCCATCTGTAAGTAGCTCAACCAACTACCTCATCCCCTACTGTATTTATTTATTTATCTTTCTCCTTTGCACCCCAGTATTTCTACTTTGCACATTTATCTACTGCACATCTACCATTCCAGTGTTTAATTGCTATATTGTAATTACTTCACCACCATGGCCTATTTATTGCCTTTACCTTCCTTATCTTACCTCATTTGCACACTTTGTATATAGATTTGTGTTTCTACTGTATTATTGACTGTATGTTTGTTTTACTCCATGTGTACCTCTGTGTTGTTGTATGTGTCGAACTGCTTTGCTTTATCTTGGCCAGGTCGCAGTTGTAAATGAGAACTTGTTCTCAACTTGCCTACCTGGTTAAATAAAGGGGAAATAAAAAATGTAAAATGATTAGCTAAAAATGCCAACATCGGTATTGGCACGATGTCTAATTTAACGCCGATGTTATAAACCGATGTCAAAGCTACCGTGCATACCTATATAACGTAGGTACATGACATATTGAAGCCACGTAAAATGTTGCGCTACACGTGTAACACAGCATTCATAACCTAGCCCACACAATGTCTGCTGTGTGGATCGAGAAGTCAACAAGTCGAGCAGTCATTTGAAAGAGCAAGAACATTTCAGCGAGACAACTCACAGGCGAAATCCATTAAAGCCAAGATAATGGAATTTATTGCCCTTGACAATCAACTGTTCTCTATCGTGGGACTGGTCGAGCACTGGTACACACTACCATGTGCGCTATTTTTCAGATGTTGCCTTACCGGAGTTGCACAGTAATAGCGTCACTGCTATTAGCTTCACGACATACATACTATGGAACGTCATTTGGGTCTTTGCGTGTCAAAAAAGATACAGTGTCACTGTCAAAGCTGTACAATAAAGTCTGCAAACAAGCAAACACCGGCCACTAACGATGTGTTTACAATACCACCATTAATCAAATAAGAACTGTCTTATAAATTAGGGTTATTTTAGATGACACCTAGCTATATAACTAGCTAACTATAGCTACTGAAACAGATGATGTCGTTTTGTTTTTGGGGAAGAGCACTGTTTTTATCCATGAGCTAGCTAGCTTTGTTTTATGACCAGCACTGTAGGTGCTCGAGACAACTTCACCAGCATCATAGCATATGTATTGATTAATCGTTGTGACATATGAAATACGAGTGTGTGTAATCAATGTGTAATAACTACACAAACAATTAATGAACGCGTTAAATTATTATGTGACGTGACGTAATATTCAGGTCCTGATTGTTCAACAAGCTTATTTGACACGTCAAATAGTGTTATTTGACATGTATATTTTTTTACACGCAAAGACCCAAAAGTCCTGGTTGAGAATGAAATGACTGAACAAATGAACAATGAAACAGCACAGCAAGTAAGTGAAACAAATAGGTTTTGATTATGTTTGACTGGTAATGGGGACATACGTACACTACCGTTCAAAAGTTTGGGGTCACTTAGAAATGTCCTTGTTTTTTAAAGAAAAGCAATTTTTTGGTTCCTTAAAATAACATCAAATTTATCAGAAATACAGTGTAGACATTACTATTGTAGCTGGAAACAGCAGATTTGTAATGGAATATCTACATAGGCGTACAGAGGGCCATTATCAGCAACCATAACTCCTGTGTTCCAATGGCACGTTGTGTTAGCTAATCCAAGTTTATCATTTTAAAAGGCTAATTGATCATTAGAAAACCCTTTTGCAATTATGATAGCACAGCTGAAAACTGTTGTTCTGATTAAAGAAGCAAAAAAACTGGCCTTCTTTAGACTAGGTGAGTATCTGGAGCATCAGTATTTGTGGTTTTGATTACAGGCTCAAAATGTCCATAAACAAAGTACTTTCTAATGAAACTTGTCAGTCTTTTGAACGGTAGTGTAAATGCCAACAAAATAATGTGTGTGTGTAACCTTTATTTAACTAGGCAAGTCAGTTAAGAACAAATACTTTCTACTGCACTGAACTCATGAATTTAGAGGGTAAGCCCATTTGCTCCAACTCGCACCCTTATTAGTTCACACTGCTTCGATCCTAACAAAAATGTGTTAACTGTTAAGAATGCTTTTTTATTAATCAGTATATTTGAGTTTAACCATAACATTTGTTGTTATACTTGTTCTATCTTTTCTGGAGGATAAAACTTAAGTTGTAACCAGCTTTGTATGGCTTGTTTAAGAAAGGGTGATACTTTAGATGACATTTATTTTTCAGTTAGTCAAATGAGAAGTTGTAATCTGTATATGCATTTTTTTAACAAAGGATGAGCCTTAATAATCTACTGGATAACCATTTTGGGTTTAAGTATATGTGAGTGAAGCTTTTAGTGAGAGGTTTAAAGCTTTAATATTTAATAATTTTAGCCCCCCAAACTCATTCACATTTAATTTTGTCTGGTTTAGCATTCCAAATAAAAGGAAATATTTTTTGCTATATGATTTAACAAATGAGTCGTATATTATCTCCAATATATATTGTAAAAAACCTGTCTGATCAGGATGAACAATTATTTGGTAAAACCTTTTTTATTCTATATGCTATGCATTTCGCCAGGAGAGGCCTCCAGTTTTTTAAATGGACTGGATCTTTATACTTACCACCTTGATCCTGTTTTAGTAGTAATGAAATCAGACCTTTTTGTTGAGTACCTGAAAGTCTACCATTTGTATAGGAGTAATTAAAACATGCTAGTAATGGATCTTTGAGTACATCAAAAAAGGTCTGTTAAACCTCTACTGGTTTTTTCCAGACTGAAAAGATGTTATTGCCTCAAAAAGTTCCTCTTCTATAAGTTGGCCTTCACACAGGTCTTTCTGTAAATTTGTTAATTTTACATTATTATTATTATTTTTAGGAAAGAAATCTTTACAGTTTATTATTTTAATATAAAATTGTACCTTTATTTTACTAGGCAAGTCAGTTAAGAACAAATTCTTATTTTCAATGACGGCCTAGTTAACTGCCTGTTAACTGCCTGTTCAGGGGCAGAACGACAGTTTAGTACCTTGTCAGCTCGGGGAATTGAACTTGCAACCTTTCGGTTACTAGTCGTTCTTGAATAAGTACCTCCATTTCTTTTTGTTTTTGATCGTTCTTGAATAAGTACCTCCATTTCTTTTTGTTTTTGATCGTTCTTGAATAAGTACCTCCATTTCTTTTTGTTTTTCATCGTTCTTGAATAAGTACCTCCATTTCTTTTTGTTTTTAATTGTTCTTGAATAAGTACCTCCATTTCTTTTTGTTTTTAATTGTTCTTGAATAAGTACCTCCATTTCTTTTTGTTTTTGATCGTTCTTGAATAAGTACCTCAATCTGTTACTTCCTCTATTTCCTTTATTAGTCTAATCTCTTGACCTAAACTACTTTTGTTTTAATGATGACTATTGTATTGAATGGCCTCTAAAAGTACATTTAAAAAGTGTCCCATACAATAAGGGGATCTGCTATAGCTATGTTGTGCAAAGAAAATTCAATTCTGAATTATTTTGTCTTAGTTAAGAACAAATTGTCATCCAATAGGCTTTGATTAAATTTCCAATATCCCCGTCTACGTGGAAATTCTGTAAGAGTTATATGGAGGCCAATTAGATGGTGGTCTGATGGCATTCGATCTCCTATTAATACTTTTTTTTACTTTTGATGCCAGCAAGAACGAGACTAGGATCAAGACGGCTAGCTTGAGTAAGCCTCCTCCATGTATATCTCACTAGGGCAGGGTTTGCCCTCCACTAGTTCTAATGTATCCATGATCTTCTTGATCTCCTTAAGTGCTTGAGGGTCATTTCCTCTACGATCCCTTGAGGTAATTAAAACCATATTATAAACTACCACCATAATAATAGATTATTTCGTTGCATGTGAGCTCAATAGATTATTGTATATATTTTCGAGGAAGTGTGGATCATCATTATTTGGCACATATAGATTAATTAGCCAGATCTGTTTTTGGTCCAATAGTATATTTAAAATGATCCATCTTCCTTGCGGATCTGTTTGCACAATTGGATCAACATTTGCATAATCACCCCTTTTGAGTTTCTTTGCCCATGACAAAGGTATATTTCTCCCTCCCAGTCCTTTTCCCACCCGACCTCATCTATATTTGTAGAATGAGTTTCCTGTAAACAATAGATATTATAACCTTTCTCTTTTAGCCATGTAAAAATGTATATTCTTTTTTGAAGATCTGCTATTACAATTAAAACTGGCTATATTTATTTCCCCACTTACCATAATGATACCCAAGTTTCCTTTATATTTACCACAGCCAATGTTTGTAAACTTACCATTAAAAATCTGTAGCATCATATTTAAACTGTTAAGCATACTGTAGCTGCAACTTTGTAAACCTCCAATTGTCCTAATATTCCACTCACTAAAACCTCCCCCCATATATAGGTCTGTTGTCACTAAGACCATCAGACCATCTCCCTGACTCAAGACGCACCTTTGCATCCAAAGTTATTCTGTTGAATAAGCTGTCCTGATAGGGTACTGTAGACCATGTTATTCTGTTGAATAAGCTGTCCTCCATAGGGTACTGTAGACCATGTTATTCTGTTGAATAAGCTGTCCTCCATAGGGTACTGTAGACCATGTTATTCTGTTGAATAAGCTGTCCTCCATAGGGTACTGTAGACCATGTTTTTCTGTTGAATAAGCTGTCCTCCATAGGGTACTGTAGACCATGTTATTCTGTTGAATAAGCTGTCCTGATAGGGTACTGTAGACCATGTTATTCTGTTGAATAAGCTGTCCTCCATAGGGTACTGTAGACCATGTTATGCTGTTGAATATGCTGTCCTCCATAGGGTAATGTAGACCATGTTATTCTGTTGAATAAGCTGTTCTGATAGGGTACTGTAGACCATGTTATTCTGTTGAATAAGATGTCCTCTATAGGATACTGTAGACCATGTTATTCTGTTGAATAAGCTGTCCTGATAGTGTAATGTAGACCATGTTATTCTGTTGAATA
>QNTS01000460.1:220266-264985 GCA_003317085.1 Hucho hucho
CTGTAGACCATGTTATTCTGTTGAATAAGCTGTCCTCCATATGGTACTGTAGACCATGTTATTCTGTTGAATAAGCTGTCCTGATAGGGTACTGTAGACCATGTTATTCTGTTGAATAAGCTGTCCTCCATAGGGTACTGTAGACCATGTTATTCTGTTGAATAAGCTGTCCTCCACAGGGTACTGTAGACCATGTTATTCTGTTGAATAAGCTGTCCTCCACAGGGTACTATAGACCATGTTATTCGGTTGAATAAGCTGTCCTGATAGGTTACTGTAGACCATGTTATTCTGTTGAATAAGCTGTCCTCCACAGGATACTGTAGACCATGTTATTCTATTGAATAAGCTGTTCTGATTGGGTTCTGTACACCATGTTATTCTGTTGAATTAGCTGTCCTCCATAGGGTACTGTAGACCATGTTATTTTGTTGAATAAGCTGTCCTCCATAGGGTACTGTAGACCATGTTATTCTGTTGAATATGCTGTCCTCCATTCAGTGGTTCCTCCTTTTAAAAGTTGCAGCGTGGTGCAGCAAAGCTTGCGTTGTACCGCAGATTTCGATGGCATTTGATAGCCTTCAATAGTGGCTGTACTAGAGAATTTGAAATCTTTTTTTGTAAGAACATTGTATATGGGACTGATTTAAGAAAACGTTGCTTAATTAATTTGATTAATATTTTGGTGTTTTTATTCCAAGAAAAACGAAAAACCCTCTGGGTTTCCGTTAGGATGGAACGGATAATATGGCACTGTACAACGTGACGGTTGGGTGTAGGCTACAGTACTTGGCTATTTAGCTAAATATTCCCTGTGTTGTGCGGATACGCGGGAGACCGGGGTTAAATTCCCCGACGGCGAGGAAGGAGTAGGCTGCCCTTGTAAATAAGAATTTGTTCTTAACTGACCTAGTTAATTAAAGGTTACACTATGAGTATAACATTTCTACATCCTAGTTGTGTAATTGTAGTCTAACCAATACCCAAACGGAAATTCAGTCAAAATATAAATCTCATTGATTTATCAAGACCAGTTCCCATGCTTATCTCAGAGCAGCGCGAAATGGTGCTAAAATAGTTGTAGGCTATTGCTTCAAATCCTATTGCTTCTTATTTCAATAAGCTCTTTAAATAAATAAGACCTACACCACTTTTAACAGCACATTACTCAACACTAGTGAGACTCATGTCGCCTACTGTAGGCCTACAGTATATTGAAAAATATGACGTGACTCTTGTGGTGGTTCATATCTTTACTATTAATTGAGGAGAGACAAACTTATCCCACAAGTCCGAGCTATACTTAAACTAAATCTTTAATCACTTATTAATAATGGAGCAGGTCAATACAACGCACACATATAAAGTGAATCGATTGAGTGCTCTACGGTAATGATGGCTGGTCGACGATTCACGCTCAGATGATTCGTTGAGAGCCCGAGACAAAAGTACAAAGGTCTTTTATAGCCAAGATACACCCCTTTCAACCTACATGACGAACAACAGATATATAGAATGGGTCACAAGGTTAAGATCTGTATGAAAGATACCTATAATACATAGCAGACAGTGTCTGCTGTGTCAACAGTTTTCATTGTATAGAGACCAGTGTCTGGCCCTCCGACAAACTGGAACCATCTCTTCCTGGTACGGTATAGAACAGAAACATTAACTCATGCTCTGGAATGCTCTTTAGGTTTTATCACCCAAGATACATCATAAATCTCCTGTCAGTGTTATCTCCCAGAGGCCCATCCTCAGTAGAACACACAAACAATAGTTAACAAAATACTCTATTCTGTTCCGTAAAACAACCATTTGATGCAATAAAAGTATTATAACATAATCTTGCAATTTTCCTCCCACACTCTCCGCCAATAATTACATATAGAGGATTGGAGGATATTTCTGTAATTCAGTGATATTTATTCCCATAGTAATTCTTTATGGATCCATAACTAAATAAAACGTCAGCATTTTGAAAGAGTATTTTTATCATTATTTTATTAACGAAAGCCTAAAGATGCCATTAGTAGTTACATTGTCTTAGTTTGAACGTGCAGACAGGGGCTAAGAACAGCGTGAAGGTTTCCCTGGTCAGCGGCCATTAGTAGTGCAATGCCCCTTAAGGTGTTGCTCTGTGCTACCCAGTGTGGCGGGGGGGGTCTACCCTCCCCTTCCTCCTCCTCCCTTCACCATGGGCTTGGTCGGTCTTCTGTGGGCGGCTCTGAGGCCCTCTGCGGAACTCTGACATTCCTGTCTTGCAGGAAATCACGCACAGAACGAGCAGTATGGCTGGTGGCATTGTCATGCTGGGGGGTAATGTCAGCATGAGTCTGCAGGAAGGGTACCACATGAGGGAGGAGGATGTCTTCCCTGTAAAGCACAGCGTTGAGATTGCCTGCAATGACAGTCCGATGATGCTGTGACACACCGCCCCAGATCATGATGGACCCTGCACCTCCAAATCGATCCCGCTCCAGAGTACAGGCCTCGGTGTAACGCTCATTCCTTCGACGATGAACGCGAATCCGACCATCACCCCTGATGAGACAAAACCGTGACTCGTCAGTGAAGAGCACTGTTTGCCAGTCCTGTCTGGTCCAGCAATGGTGGGTTTGTGCCCATAGGCGACGTTGTTGCCAGTGATGTCTGGTGAGGACCTGCCTTACAACAGGCCTACAAGCCCTCAGTCCAGCCTCTCTCAGCCTATTGCGGACAGTCTGAGCACTGATGGAGGGATTGTGTGTTCCAGGTGTAACTCGGGCAGTTTTTGTTGCCATCCTGTACCTGTCCCGCAGGTGTGATGTTTGGATGTACCGATCCTGTGCAGGTGTTGTTACACGTGGTCTGCCACTGCGAGGACGATCAGCTGTCCGTCCTGTCTCCCTGTAGCGCTGTCTTAGGCGTCTCACAGTACCGACATTGCAATTTATTGCCCTGGCCACATCTGCAGTCCTCATGCCTCCTTGCAGGATGCTTAAGGCACGTTCACACAGATGAGCAGGGACCCTGGGCATCTTTCTTTTGGTGTTTTTCAGTCAGTAGAAAGGCCTCTTTAGTGCCATAAGTTTTCGTAACTGTGACCTTAATTGCCAGGATGAGCCTGTAGTAAATGGTACCAAGAAAATGCATATCCTTGCTTCAGGGCCTGAGCTACAGGCAGTTAGATTTGGGTAAGGGTCGATCCTTAAGAGGTTATTAAGGTGTTGCTCTGTGCTACCCAGTGTGGCGGGGAGGTCTACCCTCCCCCTTCCTCCTCCTCCCTTCACCATGGGCTTTGTCGGTCTTCTGTGCGCTGCTCTGTGGCCCATCCCGTGCCCCCTGCCCTTGTGCCTTGAACCTTGCGCGCTTTCAGTGGATACAGCTGGAGAACTGCAAGGCAATCCCGTTGTGCGCCACTCGGGAGCCATGACCAATATATATTGTCCTGCTAATAACAAGGTTAATAATATATCTGTGAGTATATCCAAGGGGCTTTTATATCATTCTAAATTAATAATAATAATGTTAATAATCGCTTTGTTTAAAAAATTTGAGATTTTGTTTTCAAATAATGTAAAATGAGCGAGGAAAAGGCTGTTCTTGAACATGGCGTGAGACATTGTTACTAATTTGTAAATAAAGCCAGTTTGTTATTTAGAATGATTTATTTCTGTTTTTAGAGGGAGAGAAACCAAAAACCTACTGTCATCTCATGGGTCTCCCAGTCAAGGCCGGCATGGGTATTTAACCAGCATCTGTAGAAACACAGCTTGCACTACTATGCAGTGTCTTAGACCGTTGCACCACTCAGGCACTGTACAATGTGACTGGTCGGGAGTGGGCTACAGTATTACAGTAAGAGAGAAATAATCCTAACAAAATAAAATAATAAAAACCTTAATGTAACAACAGTTCTAGTAAGTAGTACTGAAGTCGTGCACAATTATCAGTTTCTATTTAGGTTTATGTCGCCCATTCGTTGTCAGTTAGAGACACAGTAGGACCTAAAATCATAATCAGTGCTCTAACTCCCCCTTGTGCTGGTCTGGAGCAATGAAGTGGTGACGCAGGGTACCGTACTAAACCACAAATTACCTCTACGTCCCGCAGCATAATCGCAAAACTTTTAGTGGAGCAACCACTGTACATTCCTTATACATCAATAAGTTCTAGTATGGTAACATGAGTCATTATATTTGAAGCTAGAATCCAACAAAGTTAGTGCTAAATGCAAACCAAACAAAATGCATACTTTTTTGTTCTAGGTCCTATAACCCAGGTTTAAATGAATTTGTAATGACTAGTTTGAACGGTACCCAAATGTTGTGAGTTCCTTCCAACAAATATCTTGGTATCTGGCTTGATCACAAACTGTCATTTAAAAAACTTCTCACTGAGCTGGTGAAGAAGTTGAAGTTCAAGGTTGGTTTATTTTACAGAAACAAAGCATGTCTGACTTTTGTTAATAGGAAAGAAATTGCCCAGGCCACTTTTATATCTATTTTAAATTATGGGGATATTATCTATATGGTTTCAGCAGCACACTTAAACCACTAGATGCCGTTTTCAATTGTACCCTTAGGTGTATTAATGGTGATGTTTATAGAACTCACCATTGTGTTTTGTATCAAAAAGTGGGTTGGGTCTCTTTGTACGTAAGGAGAAGCAGCATTATCTTGTGTTTATTTAAAAGCACTCATGCAGAAACTTCCTATGTATCTATCATCATTCATTAAATTTAGACTTACAAATGACCAAACCTGGTCACATGCTTGGATAACACTGGATGCCTCTCCACAGAGTTGGCAAAAGATGCTTTTAGTTTTTGTTGCATCCTTTATGTGGAACAACTCCGAGATCTCTAAAATTAGATGTTCTGGACCCCCTTGGTCAGTCCAGAGAAATAAATAAATACATGTATTTTTCTTAATATGTTTTGTGATTTTGTGTATTGTATGTTGTATATATGTTTGATGTATTTATGCAGGGCTAATCTGAAAAAGAGACCCTAGTCTCAGCATGACCTCCCTGTGAAAATAAAGGTTTAATAATAAAATGTCACTCAATGACTGTCACTCCCATGTAAGTAAAAAAATTTAAGATTGGTAAATTAGTCTAGCCAGCTATCTAAACTTGTAGTAATCAAGGCTGAATTACCGAACGGGTGCGCAGGACACGTGCCCAGGGTCCCTGGTCCAGGGGGCCCCAATTTGATTTTGTTTGCCATACAGATATAATATTAACATGGCATAGGTCATGGCAAAATTTGTAGAATAGCATAAAATGTGCTTTTAAACTGCACACAAAAAGTTATATAAAGCAAATGTATTTATTTAAATTAAAGATTCACCCATTTTGAATGTTATATTGTTTTTGTGTATCTCTGAGTGATGTTCTATCGATTCCCTGTGTAATTTCATGTTTTCACGTGTAACTGAGTTATTTGCCTTCAAGCAGTCAGAAATCTGTCTGGTATGACATAGCACTGTCATAAAGTCGCTCTGGAAGATAATAGGAATGCGACTTTTAGAAGGTTAAAACGTCTCTCATACATGTCAGATTACAATACTGGCCGATGTCATAACTCGGCAGGATTTCTTCTCTCTAATTAGCCATTGATTATATTTCTGTGATATTCCTATTTCTGTTTTATTTAATGGAGGGTCTAGCACATTTATTTTTCCTATTTGCATTGCATGGTGCCGTTGACAGAGATATTATAGAAAGGAGATAGGAATCCACTGAATGAAGGAACGTATAACCTTATCAAAGACAGTCGAGATGTCGAGAAATGTGCCTTTTTTCCTCTAAAGTACGTAATGACACGATTCCAAAGCTATACGATATTACAGATAGCAAGTTAATTATCTCACATCTCTGAAAATATTGTATATCTTGTTGACAAAATTTGTGCTAATGTTGGGTTTTTGAGCTAGCGCCCAATAGACTCCAATGCGCTCCTTAGTCCCAGAATGCACCGTGCGGCCCATTGACGTAGCATGAGTAACGTTTCCCATCTACTCAAAAGTATATCTGCCTTTGCGAATATCAGACTCCACTCTGTGAGGCACATCGATCTACAGGTAGAACATGTTTAGATTGTAGACTCCTAAATTGATAGTGCAGTTTAGGTGATTTTACAGCGAACTAGCTACTTTACATGCTGATATTGTCTTTGGTATTGTAACGACCCTGGGTTTATAACCGCGGATATCGACATATAACCGCGGATATCGAAAAGCTCGAGCATGCTTTTGCGGCACAGTCGATAGCGCGCCGGACCTCGGGCTAGAAGGTTGAGGGTTCGAGACCTGCTCCCTGCTGTTTCATTACACTATTATTGTGTGTAGCTACGTTTGCTAGCTAGTTACCTACCTAGCTAGCCAGCCAGTGCATAGAGAGAGCATTGCATTGTGGATTTTGTAGTCGACTTGAGCTGCAACAGATATCCACAATGATTTTTCATGTTGCTACCAACCTTATTATAATGCCAAAATGAAACATGTTCACAAAAAAATATTGTTCTCACATATTAATGTTATTTAACTCTGTGAATTAAAGGAATGAGTGGTTTCCTTAAACTTTTGCTTCTTAGGGATCCGATCCCGTTAGCGGGCTCGTTTTCAGAGCAAACAAAGCGCGGCAAATTCAAAATAAAAATGTGTAATATTTAACATTCATCAATATACAAGTGTTGCAAAGTCATCAAAAGCTCTGCTTCTTGGCAATATCACAGCGTTGTCAGATTTCAAAAAGGCTTTACGGCGAAAGCACAACATTTGATTGTTTGAGGATAGCACCCCACATATTTTCTACATTAGCATAAATTCATATCCAGCGCGGGTCTCACAAAACCCATTTAAGAGCTAAAAAATATCACTTACCTTTCGATGAACTTCTGCTGAGGGCTTCCCAAGTGTCCAAACAAGAGAATCCATGGTTCTTTTGTTAGAAAAAGTCATTTATTATATCCATAAATTTCCGTTTGGTTGGCGCGTTTTGTTCAGTTAGTCCACCAAGCATTTCCATTCTACTCGCCCGTTGTACAGTGAAGAGAACGCGTTGAAATTATACCTCTCAACTTTTCCAAAACAAAACAATCATCCTTAGGCATCCATTTATCTATATTGGCTATTATATTTCACTCGGATAATAACCTACACGATACAGAAGATAAACACCGTGGTGCGCGCTCCTGTGTATCTCATGCACTATTTAGAAAGGATATCCTGGTATGTCATACAAAATCGACAACCTTTTGACTCTCTTCCACTATAAACGCTCCATTACACTGTCCAGAGACTGTCGACATCTAGTGGAAGCCATAGGTACTGCAACCCCAGTCCTATTTACCTGGAAATTCAATAAACAGTCATTCAAAGTCAAAGTTTTTAATCCCGGTGCTGAGTTAATGTGTAGCGGCTAATTGTATAGCTAATAGGCTATGTGTTTGTAGATTGATTTGTCAAAATTATCAGTGACGAAAAATCTGCATACTAGGCCAAAGTTCCTCGTCAGTCGTCTGCAGTGTTGGGAACGTTACTTTTTAAAGTAACTAATTACATTATGACAGACGCAATATCTACTTTACAATACTTAAAAAATATATTTTGTTAAATTATTTCCTCAAGTAAATACATATATAAAACCAACTGGGCACAGTAAAAGGAGAGCTCAAATACAAGGACAATTGGCTACCAATCTGTTTTACACACAGATCCTGGGCAGACAGATTCCATGTAAAACCATACAATGTAATTGTAGTGCCCCTTCCTTTTTGTTTATGGCGAAGACGGAGCTAGAGAGATTTCAATTATTATCAACAGAGCCTAACTTGATCACCGAGCTACGTTGTTTGCTTTATTACCAGACAATAAATGGAGCCCTCACCTGAACCCGATGATCCTGTGTTTGCGTGTGCAAGTAGTGTCAGTCAAGATACAAGATCTGTCCTTTTCTTCTACCAATTCAAAATAATGCAAATACTTCCATGATAAAGGCTATTGTCTCTGCCATTTTGTGATGGAATAGAAAGAGTGCGACAAATGTGTCCTAAGGGGAGGAATTTTTATTTTGCCAACATAGAAAAGGTAGATAATATTGTTAAAGTAACTAGGTAACTGATTACTTAAACTAACGCGTTAGGTTACTAGTTACCACAAAGTATTGAGTACTCTAAAGTCACCCCCAACACTGGTCGTCTTTCTGTACTAGTTATGGCATGTGCGTCTGTCCTCGAGAGATTACAATATGTATGACGAGGTTAGCAAATATTAGCCTCATTCTAACAGTGACGTAAAAATCAATCAATCACATTTATTTTCTAAACCCTTTATATGTGTCTTCCAGATATTTGCCTGAAAGTGGTGTCCTCCATAGCAGACAGTCTGTACAACATCCAGCTCTTGAGGGAGTTTTCTAATGAGTACCTGAACCAAAGCTTCCACCTGCGCCCAGAAGATGTGCTGTATGCTCCCCCAGTGCTGAAGGTGAGCCCCATTCTACAACTTTACCTCAGTGGAGACAGAGGCCATCTTTCTTTCTTGATTAGCCTCACTCATTGCTTCCTTCTCATAGCGCATTGTAGGAGGAGGTCAGAGGGGGAGACCTCTTCCAATGTGTTTCAGAAGGAGGTGAGGAAATACGAATTGAGAAGAGACCCTGTTTGAATACTTGTAATGTACATCTCTACTCCCTCCCTTATGTGATTCAAACTAAATAAGGGGTTCCATTACATGGCTTTAACCTATCCAATCCTATCAGAACAATGGCCAGTTCTATAAAGAGTGAAGTAGGATGCATCTTGAAAGTATTTGAACAGGACCTCAATGCACTACTAGCAGACATGCGGATAACTGACAGAATAAAGGAAACACCAACATAAAGGGTCTTAATAGGGATTTGGGCCACAACGAGCCAGAACAGCTTCAATGCACCTTGACACAGTGTTTGGAACCTTGATAAGTGTTTGGAACTCTATTGGAGGGATGCAACACCATTCTTCCACAAGAAATTCCATAATTTTGTGTTTTGGGTTGGGGAAAATGCTGTCTCAATACACTATGTATCCCTCATTTACTTAAGTGTTTTCATTATTTTGGCAGTTACCTGTATTTAAACACTCTCCGATGTTGTGGTGTTGACTCTGTTGTTTCTGACATCTTTCCCCAGCACAATGTCATGGTGTTCATCGCAGAGCTATTCTGGTGGTTTGAGATCCTCAAGCCCAACTTTGTCCAGCCCCGGGACTTGCAAGAAGTCAAAGACGGTACAGACGTTGTATTCTTCTTCTTATAATATTTCTATAATATATTATTTCACACTTTTGTATAATATGTGCTACTACCTTTCATTCATCCAGAGCCAATGGTTTCATCAGATGTTTTTGAATTTGTCTCTGAGCCACTCATAAGAACAATAACCTATAAGGTTCCTCAGTGTTTTGGTTGACACTCTTTGCCACCAATCTCATAGTGAGGTCACTGCTGCAGCCCAAGAATTCCCGCCCCCATGTCCCCATCTCCAACGCTACCAAACGCAGCTTCCTGGCCACACCTGGCTCTCCTGACGTCAAAACAAGGTCCCAAAGCCCAGATATCTGTAACAGGTACTACCTGAAACTCTGTTCACTTTTCTGTTAGTCTGTTTCTGTCAGTTTGTTATCTTAGTTTTCTGCTAGGATTGGAATGAGCCTTTGCTCACGTGTGTGAGCGTGCGCATACCTGTGTGTGTTTGGGCGTGCTTGGGTGTGTCAGGGTTTCCGTCAAGCCGGTAATTGCTGTTTTTTGGCCGATTTTAAAATAGATGAAATGTCGATAAATAAAATTGTAGCCAGCCAAATTGTCCAGGGCTGACCTGCTACTGAGGAGAGAGAGAAAACGAGAGAGGAGCCTCGGCCTAGGCTGCTGTTGATGGCGACGTTGGAGGCCCCTAAAATATAGTGAAAAGCCTAAAAGGCAGGGCTTTAGACTGCGACCCTTTGACTTGGCTGTGCGAGTTAAAACATGTATTGGTTGCATCGGTGCGGGCTGCAGATTCATTCACCTCACTAAAAACGTCCTATTTTTTTAGGAGGCTAAAAGCTATGATTTGGCCAAACAGTAAAGTAAATGATCCTCATGATTCCTGTAATAAAAGTGTCTGCCTGCCCCTGTACCTGTTTTGCCGGGGCCTGCTGCTGCACTCTCTCCTTTTTGGGCTCCGAGTGGCACAGCGGTCTAAGGCACTGCATCACTATAGTACCTGGTTAGAATCCAGGCAGCTAACACAACGTGCCATTGGAACACAGGAGTGATGGTTGCTGATAATGTACGCCTATATAGATATTCAATCAGCCGTTTCCAGCTACAATAGTAATTTCCAACATTAACAATGTCTACACTGTATTTCTGATCAATAGGATGTTAATTTTAATGGACAAAAAAATTGCTTTTCTTTAAAAGAACAAGGACATTTCTAAGTGACCCCAAACTTGAACGGTAGTGTATATATTTCCGAAACCTTCTTATACAATCTCTCCTAGATACAGGACAAACACTTCAAAATCTTGTTTCTTATGATAATTTTTTTTGCCATTTAATCAATGTGTTTCTCTGGGCAATAGTAGTAAAGGCCAAATTCAATATTTTTAAAAAATACTTATTTTTTTATACATAAAGGAACCTAAAATTAAAAATCAAATAGCTAAATGATCCATAGTATGACCATCTTAAAACAATTCCATATGTCAGCTTCAAAACTTTTGTGAAGATTTAAACCAGTTCGCAAGTTATTTTTATTCTGTTTTCTGTAATGTTGTTTGCCGCAGTATAATATCCTGCTTGTATTTTCCCTATAAACAATGGCTTGACTTACTTTTTATATTACCCTAATAAAGTTCAGAAGCTTTTGTGAAGGTTTGGTGTGGTGTTGCTATCAACCTATTATACTGCAGGCCAATGATATGAAGGTGGTGCGCACTGACGCTCCAACTGATTCCGCCTGTCACGAGCGCCGAAGGAAGTAGACCAAAGCGCAGCGTGGTGAGCGTACATGTTCCTTTTATTTAGGATGACGCAAACAAAAACAATAAACAATACAAACACAACTGTGAAGCTTACCGGGCATAAGTGCCACAAACAAAGTTAACTTCCCACCAAGAAAGGAGGGAGAAAGGGCTACCTAAGTATGGTTCCCAATCAGAGACAACAATAGACAGATGTCCCTGATTGAGAGCCATACCCGGCCAAAACAAAGAAATACAAAACCCTAGAAAATAGAACATAGAATGCCCACCCCAAATCACACCCTGACCAAACCAAAATGAGACATAAAAAGGCTCATACAGGTCAGGGCGTGACACCGCCATTGAACTTAAGGTGAGGAAGAATGTTTTAGGCAGGCTATTTCCAAACTGGGTTACGCGCAATGCCGTCGGGGGTACACCAAATAAAAATGTGATTCGCATTTTAAAACAGTCCATTTAGATTTTCCAAGGGGCTGTACATTTGGGTGATGTTTTTTTCTCACCTGAGTAGCCTTGTTTCACTGCCAAAAATAAAATGTAACCATCTATTGTTCAGCGAAATAACAACACAATGTCAAATACAAGGAGCCTAGTCAAATAATTAGCATCCAATCACATTAACCGTTACTCTCTCGCGGGAATTCCACTAACAGTCCGTATGTAGCCAAATGTAGCTGCTGCTCATTCCATTTGCTCGAAAGTTGATAAACGGTTAAAGTAAGGCCCATAGAGACACATATCAGCTCTACTGGTAGTACTGGTACTACCAGCAGTACTACACCTGCACCTGTCGACGACACAAGTTGTTCTGCTTCCACGAGCACATCCAATGCTAGCATCAGTAATTCTACATGTTTTGTTAGCCCAGCTAGCATGGACACTGACAGTTGTGAATCTGATGCAGCCGAAAAGCTACTGCCCCCTTACCCGGGAAAGCACCGAACAACAGACAGGGACGTTGGACCATCGAAGAGGCGCAAATATGATGAGAACTGCATTGATTTGGGGTTCACTTATATTGGGAGAAGTGCCTTTCCTCAGCCACAGTGTGTTATGTGTGCAGAAGTACTATCTCACAACTCGATGAAACCTTCACTCTTGCGCAGACATTTTGAAACGAAACATGCCAATTTGAAAAATAAGCCACAGGAGTTTATTGAGCAGGAATTAAGACTACTTTCGAGTAGTAAGACATGTATAAAACAGATACCATTATTAAGAAGGGGCTAGAAGCGTCTTATATGGTGAGCTACCGAGTGGCTAGGACAGGCAAGCCCCATACTATTGTGGAGGACTTAATTCTTCCTGCTGCCGCGGATATGGCTGGGACAATGCTGGAGGAAAAGGCAAAAAATATTTACACACAATGCCTTCATCAAACAACACTGTTTCACAACGCATCAGTGACATGGCAGGAGATGTTTTGAAACAATTACTGCTTTGCATTCAAGCCAGTGAATTCTATGCGTTACAGCTGGATGAGTCAACAGACGTGGCGGGCCTGGCACAGCTCCTGGTATACAGTGCCTTGCAAAAGTATTCATCCCCCTTGGTGTTTTTCCTATTTTGTTGCATTACAACCTGTATTTTAAATATATTTCGATTTAATGTAATGGACATATACAAAATTGGTGAAGTGAAATGAAAAAAAGGATTGTTTCAAACAATTCAAAAAAATAAAAAATGGAGGTGGTGTGTGCATATGTATTCACCCCGTTTGCTATGAAGCCCCTAAATAAGATCTGGTGCAACCAATTATCTTTAGAAGTCACATAATTAGTTAAATAAAGTCCACCTGTGTGCAATCTAAGTGTCACATGATCTGTCACATGATCTCAGTATATATACACCTGTTCTGAAAGGCCCCAGAGTCTGCAACACCACCAAGCAAGGGGCACCACCAAGCAAGTGGCACCATGAAGACCAATGAGCTCTCCAAACAGGTCAGGGACAAAGTTGTGGAGAAGTACAGATCAGGGTTGGGTTATAAAAAAATATCAGAAACTTTGAACATCCCACGGAGCACCATTAAATCCATTATAAAAAAATTGAAAGGATATGGCACCACAACAAACCTGCCAAGAGAGGGCCGCCCACCAAAACTCACGGACCAGGCAAGGAGGGCATTAATCAGAGAGGCAACAAAGAGACCAAAGATAATCCTGAAGGAGCTGCAAAGCTCCACAGCGGAGATTGGAGTATCTGTCCATAGGACCACTTTAAGCCATACACTCCACAGAGCTGGGCTTTACGGAAGAGTGGCAAGAAAAAAGACATTGCTTAAAGAAGTAGATAAGTAAACACGTTTGTTGTTCGCCAAAAGGCATGTGGGAGACTCCCCAAACATACGGAAGAAGATACTCTGGTCAGATGAGACTAAAATTTAGCTTTTTGGCCATCAAGGCAAACGCTATGTCTGGCGCAAACCCAACACCTATTATTACCCCGAGAACACCATCATGAAGCATGGTAGTGGCAGCATCATGCTGTGGGGATGTTTTTCATCAGCAGGGACTGGGAAACTGGTCAGAATTGAAGGAATGATGGATGGTGCTAAATACAGGGAAATTCTTGAGGGAAAACTGTTTGTCTTCCAGAGATTTGAGACTGGGATGGAGGTTCACCTTCCAGCAGGACAATGACCCTAAGCATACTGCTAAAGCAACACTTGAGTGATTTAAGGGGAAACATTTAAATGTATTGGAATGTCCTAGTCAAAGCCCAGACCTCAATCCAATTGAGATCTGTTGTATGACTTAAAGATTGCTGTACACCAGCGGAACCTATCTAACTTGAAGGAGCTGGAGCAGTTTTGCCTTGAAGAATGGGCAAAGATCTCAGTGGCTAGATGTGCCAACCTTATAGAGACCTACCCCAAGAGACTTGCAGCTGTAATTTCTGCAAAAGGTGGCTCTACAAAGTATTGACTTTGGTGGGGTGAATAGTTATGCACGCTCAAGTTCTGTTTTGTTTTCTTGTTTGTTTCACAAGAAAAAATATTTTGCATCTTCAAAGTGGTAGACATGTTGTGTAAATCAAATGATACAAACCCCCCAAGGTTGTAAGGCAACAAAATAGAAAAAATGCCAAGGGGGTGAATACTTACGCAAGCCACTGTATGTCCGTTACCTTTATGGGGGGGTCGATTAAGGAAGCCATCCTCTTCTGGAAACCAGGACAACAGGAGAGGCAAAAGCCATGACAGGGAGACAGAGTGGAGTGGTAACGCGCGTACAAGCAGTTGCTCCCGACTCCACTTGGGTACACTGCAGCATCCACCGCGAGGCTCTTGCTGCCAAGGGAATGCCTGACAGCTTGAAAGACGTTTTGGACACTACAGTGAAAATGGGGAACTTTGTTAAAGCAAGGCCCCTGAACTCTTGTGTATTTTCAGAATTATGCAGTGATATGGGCAGCGACCATGTAACGCTTTTACAACATACAGAAGTGCGCTGGTTATCAAGGAGCAAAGTATTGACGCGTTTTTTAAATTGAGAGACGAGCTTAAAGTTTTCTTTACTGACCATCATTTTCACTTGTCTGACCGCTTGCATGATGATGAGTTTCTCACACGACTGGCCTATCTGGGTGATGTTATTTCTTGCCTGAATGATCTGAATCTAGGATTACAGGGACTCTCCGCAACTATATTCAATGTGCGGGACAAAATTGAGGCTATGATTAAGAAGTTGGAGCTCTTCTCTGTCTGCATTAACAAGGACAACACACAGGTCTTTCCATCACTGTATGATTTTTTTGTGTGCAAATGAACTCAAGCTTACGGACAATGTCAAATGTGATATAGCAAAGCACCTGAGTGAGCTGGGTGCGCAATTACGCAGGTTGTCACGTACACTCCCTCTCCGGCCTCTAGATCATCAGGCTGCTGATTATCCCGCACACCTGTCACCATCGTCTTGCACACCTGCGCCTCATGACACTCACCTGGACTCCATCACCTCCTTGATTATCTTCCCTATATCTGTCACTCCCCTTGGTTCTTTCCTCAGGTGTTATTGACTCTGTTTCAAGTCGGTGCGTTGTTTGTGTTTATTGTTTTGTTTATTTATTAAAACACTCACTCCCTGTGCTTGCTTCCCGACTCTCAGCGCACTCGTTACACAGGTACTTTACCGAAACGGACAACACAAAAAACTGGATTCGTCCACTTACCAATATCTGAAAAAGAGAGCCTCATCGAAGTTGCAACAAGCGGTTTCTGTGGAAATTTTATTTAATCAGAAGCCACTGCCAAATTTCTGGATCGGGCTGCGCTCAGAGTATCCTGCCTTGGCAAATTGTGATGTTAAGACACTGATGACCTTTGCAACCACGTACCTCACTAGCATGATACTAAATACAGGCACAGACTGTGTGTGTGGAAAATTATTTAAGACTCAGACTCTCTCCAATACAACCCAACATTGCAGTTATGTGCATCCTTTCAAGCACACCCTTCTCATTAACCTGTGGTGAATGATTAACATTTTTGATGAACAAATAAGGTTTTATATGGAAGATGGCTAAATAAAGAGCAGAATTAATGATTATTATTATATTATTATTTGTGCCCTGGTCCTATAAAAGCTCTTTGTCACTTCCCACAAGCTGGGTTGTGACAAAAACAAATTCTTATGTTTAATACATGTATCGTATAGTGTGTGTGGTAGGCTTACAATGATGGCAAAAAAGAACATTTGAGAGTGCGCTGACCCTGGTGATAGAGAGGGTACACAGCTGGAGGTTGAATGTTTCAAGGGGTACGAGACTATAAAAAGTTAGGGAACCACTGTTTTAGGCCTACCAGAGTTAAGCATTATATTGTTAGATTAGATTATCTTTATAGAAAATATTTGAATTGTAAATGAACAAATTAGCCTCCTGTACGCCCATATCTGTATAGCAGACGCAGTAGTTGACAAGTATAAAGAAATGAATGTCGGTGTCGTAGAATGCCACGGGCATATCTCTCTCTCTCTCTCTCTCTGGGACTAGGCCTAAGCTTCTCATCCTTTATATTTATTTGTTAAAATATGAATATACTACAGTGGATGCTTAAGCCAATAGGCCTACGCATGCATTGCCCTGACACATTTAGTGCCCAAATCTCTGACCGCTGAACCGTGAGGTAGACAACCATTGTTTTAGGAAAGTACATGCCAATAAAACAACAGGTTATAAAGTTTTGCATATGCTACACATCGAAACACAGGGAATAGTGTTTTTGTAATTAGTTGTAGGCAGTTTTTAAGGACATTTCGTCAATATCCCTTGTTTATTGATGGTGCTGGCTGTGTGGGTGGGGGCCTTAATGGGTTACACACCCAATGTATATGGATGACCGGTACATTTCTCAAATGTCCAATTAATTCAATTGTCCGGCACCAAATTTTCCTGACGCAAACCCTGGTGTGTGCGTGTTTGGGAAACTATAATGCCTGATTTCTTTCTTTTGCAGTACCAAAGTCAGTCCTGCGTCTAGCCCCTCACACTTATTACTCCCCCTGAGACAGAGGCAACAGAAGTCCATACAGGAGGATGATGCCTCGGGTAAGATTGACTTGAACTGTACTATGCTAAATTGAATATATTTTTTTCACATTGTCCTTTTTATGCGTAACTAGGCCAGCACAGCTTGGCTTGGCTTGGTCCTATAGTGTGAATCAGGCATTTATTTTACCTTTATTTAAGCAGGGAGCCACCATTGAGACTAGGGTCTCTTTCACAAGGGAGCCCTGCATACACAATTTCACAAGACAAAATCAAAAACAAGTAAAACACAAATATTTAAGAAAACAATGACATTCCTCAATAAGAAGGTCTGCAAGCACCAGAACATCCAATTGTCATTTATTTTGTATTTGGTTTCAGCAATGAGTTGCTTTAAAAATAAAAGCAGATTTACCTAGTTCAGTGGAGACCCGAGGATCCTTGAGTTAACCAACATGAGAAGCACAATATCAGACTTATAGTCGTACTGTAAATTAGTCAAGTTAATTTTTACCTATGAGTAATGCTCATCACAATTTTTGATTTTAATCTCAATCCCATAATGTCACAAAGGCTGATACATAAATAAGGCTAATGTTTAATATTTTGTGTCTGTGTTTAGGGCAGAGAAACAGGTCCAACTCTCTGTCACGTGTGGACAGTCAAGTTCAGGGGTCAATCCTGGCCTGGCCAGGGAGAAGACAGAGGTGAGTGGTTCATTTAACATTTCAGTCATGTATGCTGAAACGAGAGAAAAGAAAAAAGAGAGATTTCAAGTATGTGCAACTAGGGAAAGTGAACGACAACAGTGTCCTTTTATACTTCTCAGAACCCTTTCCACCTGCATGTTCAAGTTCACCTCTGTCTTCGTTAGATAGTGATGTTTAAAGATATTGTTATGGCAGTATCATGGTCTTGTCTTGATCTTTCTCCTCTTTCCTCCCCTCTTTTCATCTCACCCCCTTCTCCTCTCCCACTCGCTCCCCTCCCCTCCCCACCCAGACCCCTTTCCCAACCGGTGCCCTACGCCCTCCACTTCCCCCTGGAGGGAGAGTGCGATGGCCTGAGCCTGGCACGCTCCATCAGAAAACACATGCTTGGGGGTGATGCTGATGATGTTGGATCCCAGGCTGTCCTTGCTGATGGAGCGGGCCAGGCTCAGGCCATCGCACTCTCCCTCCAGGGGGAAGTGGAGGGCGTAGGGCACCGGTTGGGAATGGGGGTGGGTGTACAACTGCCCCCCCGCAGGCTCAACGGTCAGGACATGATGGGCCACATCCGATTCAAGGAGGTGGAGGAAGAAGAGCTGGTGGCCATCATCCACCCGGCGGCTCTGGCCAGGTGCTACGGCCCCCGTGCCGCCCCCGAGAGTGACGACATGGAGCAGGACGATCTGGAGGTCCAGAGTGTGGTGACCTCCACAGTGTCCAGTGCTCGGCACGCCTACTGCCTCGCTGCCCCTCACCCCGACCCCCAGGCTGAGAGTTTCTACCTGGAGCCCCTGATGCCAGCTGTTTTTAAGACCGCCAAAGAGAAGAGCATCAGCCTGAACAAGGAGGAGGAAAGCGGGGAGAGTACAAGCAAAGCGGGCCTTAAGAGAACCACTGAGGGTCTTAATTGCACGTTCACCCCCATCCCCAATGCGGAGGCCACCTCTGATCCCCCCACGAAGTGGGGTGCGGGTTCTTCTCAGCTCCCTCTGATGGGGGCAGCAGAGCCTGCCACCAAGGAGCAGTCCTGTGGCTTCTTCCTCCACCTGTCACCGGAGCCCGGTGACCAGACGACGGCCCTCTTGGGGCTGGCACCGAGCCACAGCCCCTTCCCCACCGCCATTACTACAGCTTGGGTGGGTCGGGACTCATACTCTGAGATTGCAAACCTGGAAGAGGAGGAAGAGGAGGAGGAGGATCAGATGGAGCTGGCCAAGGAAGTGGTGAGGAGGGTCATGGGGAAGTGCCTGGGAGAGGGAGGGGAGAGCAAAGGGGAACCGGAGGGGGCCGAGGGCGAGTCGGCCAAGCTCCGGGAGGACATGAAGGTGTGCGAGCGCGAGGACAAGGAAGGCCTGGAGGCCTGGAGCGGCCCATCCAGCCCTTGCCTTAGCACGGCGTCCTGGGCCAGCAGCGTGTGCAACAGCGGCACCGTGCGAATGACCAGCTTTGCAGAGCGCAAGCTCCACCGAAAAGTCAACAGCTTTCCCGACGGCTGCTCCAATAACAGCAGCTCCCAGAAGACCACACCCGTCGGCTCGGAGAGCGACCCCTACACCCTAGGAAGCTTGTTGTGCCTGCAGGCTCCTAGCCCATTTCGGCTGGCTAAAGACGGCGCTTTGCGGGTCAGGAAGGAGGGCGGCACCACCAACGTCCTGGCCTCAGAGCTGGTGCAGCTCCACATGCAGCTGGAGGAGCAGCGGCGCGCCATAGAGCACCAAAAGAAGAAGATGGAGACCATATCGGCGTGCCAGCGCCTCAAGCTGGGCAAGGCTGCCTTCCTCAACATTGTCAAGAAGGGGGGTGGCAAGAGCAACACGCTGCCCCAGCCCCTCAAACACCTGGAGACCCAATATCAGACGGCCGGCAAGGACAAGGCTTGCAGGGACGACTCGTGTTTGGATGTCCTGAAGGGTCAGGGGAAGGAGGGACAGCAGCAGAGGGACAGGGACAACAGAACAAACAGTGGCGGTGCAGGGCCGCCGGACGAGGCAGGGGTCGAGCCAGACCTGAGCAAGTGTAGCCGCTCCATAGAGTTGCTGAATGAAGCCATCGGAGCCATTCAGCAACAGATGATGCAGCTGTCTCTACAGCAGGACCGTCTGATGAAGCAGAGCGTCCAGTCACCCCTAGGGGTCCCGCATGCCGCCTCCCTTCTATCCCTACCATCTGCCCCTACACCCACCCAAGACACCTCTTCAACTCCTTCCTCAGTCTCCACCGCTACCCTCACCGCTCACTCAGACTCCAAATTCCGCCCAGCCGTGCATTTCGTGGAGACCATCACCACCGCTCCACCCACCCGCCGCCCTCCCAAATTGAGCTCCGGACGCAGCCCCAGGACCAAACCTGCAGAACTCAAACTGACCAAGGAGAATGGCAGGCCGGCCTCCAAGACCGGCACCCCCGCATCCAACACAGACCCTAGGCGCTCCCCAGGGTGGCACACCACCTCCCGAGGGGAGCAGGATAGGGACCGGAGTCAGAACAGCAGCCCCACCTGCGTGATATTCACAGAGAGCCCCAGGGCCTTGGAGAGAGGCACGCTCCGTAGCACCACCTTCAAGATCAGAGATGATGCCAACCAGCGCAGCCACAGACACGGGCCCACCCTTAGCCTTAAGCATCCCCCCTCTGAGGATTCAACCCCCTATGGCACCCCTCTCACACCCCACTGTGTGGACGTGGCTGAGGGGCTGGAGGGGCGGGAGCATAGCGGCTCAGGGAAAGAGAAGGAGCCCGGCGAGGAGGGAAGTCGAGGGAAAGGCCAGCTGATCGAGGTAGACCTGTCTGACCTGAAGGAACCATCGGAGGAAAAACACTCTGATATAGGGGACACCTCGGCAGACGGAGAACAGAAGTCAGGACTGGGTTTCTTCTTCAAGGTAGGAATTTTACTAGGAGTGGCAGCATCTCAATAACCTCTCCTCGTCGGAAGTAATGAATTTCCCCTTGAGGGACAATGCATTTGTATTAGGGCTGTCAAAGTTAACGTGTTAATGACAGTTAGCTTTTACAATTTTATTTTATTTGTAGAATTTCTTTCACCCAAAAGGTTGGTGAAAAACCCTTAAAGGTCCAATGCAGCCATTTTTATCTCAATATCAAATACTTTCTGGGTAACAGTTAAGTACCTTAGAGTGATTGTTTTCAATGTAAATGGTTCAAGTGAAATAAAAATTGCTTCTCAAGCGAGACTTTAGCTAGGACTGTCTGGGAGTGGTCTAATTTACCACATGGTGATGTCACCATGGAAGGTCAAAACTCCGTCCCACCAAAACAGACAGAAATTTCAGGCGGTCTTTTCAAACAGCTCTTACACTAAAGGGGCATTATCATAATTTTCACAATTTCACAGTATTATTCCAACCTCATAGTGTGGAAATATGCACTGATTGTACCAAACATTATTAACACCTGCTCTTTCCATGGCAGACTGACCAGGGGAATCCAGGTGAAAGTTATGATCCCTTATTGATGTCACTTGTTAAATTGCTGCTGGGTATTTCACACTCAACAGTTTCCTGTGTGTAATCAAGAATGGTCCACCACTCCAGCCAACTTGAAACAACTGTGGGAAGCATTGGAGTCAACATGGGCCAGCATCCCTGTGGAACGCTTGGACACCTTGTAGAGTCCATGCCCTGAAGAATTGAGGCTGTTTTAAGCTGCGCGCATGCGGGCAGCTCCCCTCAGACTGTGCATCTGCGCAGAGAAACACAAGATTGAACTTCACTGAACTTTCTAGAGTTTCCCCTTTAGTTAATACTATCAACATTTCGCTCTGCTGTGGGAATTGTGCTAAAATCAACGCAATATTAGTTATGAATCAACGCAATATTAGTCACTTTCAATGTAACATACCGAAACAAAATGAACAATGCAAGACTTGGTATGCAAAACTAACTGTGCAAGATATTTTCTTATAGGCAGCTTGCATTGGTGTAATATTCTATTTCATTGACATGCATGACTCAGCCCGTACTCTACACAGACCGGTGCGCCATTACCAATCAGAGCTGCAGTAGGCCTATATGCAAATTGTCGTATATGGATCTGTGCCATTCACTTTGAACTGGACAGCATGAGCGGTCTTGACTAGATGCGCTTGTTTTGTGATCAAAGCGAGAGTTGCATGTAGACGCCACTGCACATGTGTTCATATTCTTTGCTAGTTAGTGAGTTATTAGCCCAGTCAACAATGGGGGAGTGGTTGCTTCCTACAAGAGCAAAACATTCTTGCATTTCTAGACTTTGAAAAGCAAGTCAAGTGAAGAGCTTTTTTTTTTTTATGGCTTAAAGGGGCAGTGTTATATTTTGAGACTGTCTTGACTAAGTTAAGTCGCTAAGCTAAGTCGCCAATAGGGTAAATAATTTGTCTGATTCTCTGTAATAATGGTATAGGAATAATAATGCATTTTATTTTGTAAAGTGGTTTCTTGCATCAAACAACAACAGGGTAATGTCAAGCCCTGCATGTTTTTTTCAGAAGTCTCATGGAATGTAGGCCTACATTGAACACCACACATTGAACACCACACATTGAAGACCACACATTGGCTGAATGATAGAACAGCTATTTCCATATTAAAATGTTATGGGATGCATTTTCTCCATTGTTTTTTATGGTAGGCAACTCTGGTAGGCCTACATTATGATCAAATAGCTACAGTAGCCTACATGGCCACTGGCCATTGTAACTTAAAGCGGGTACAGCCTCAGTGTTCATAGAAAACGCGCGCCGGAAGTTCAAGTTTGCGCTCAGCAGACCTGAAATTTGCTCAGTGCCGAAAAAACATTAGAGGGAACATTGGGTCCAACTAAATACATTTGGAAGGTGTTCTTAATGTTTTGTACACTGTGTATATAAAACACAGGCTAATTGTGTTTTTGACTGCACTGGGCCTTTAACCCATAGCAAAATTGCAATTAATCAAAATGTATTACTGAAAATCATGCAATTAACCCAACTAATTTGTGTTGAATGTAATTGATGAAAGCACCGGACAGGGGAACTGAAATTCCCAAAGAGGCATCATCCACCATATTGCTTTAACTAATTCAGAGTTTTCAGATCAGTGCAGATTTTGCCATGTGCCTTAGCAATGAAATGGATGTTGTTCTAGTAGTAAATTAATTTGGTCCCCCCCCCCCAAAGGACGATGAGAAGATGGCAGAGGATGAGATGGCAAAGCGTCGCGCTCACTTTCTCCTCAAACAGCAGCGGAAGATGGAGGAGGCACGGCTCCGCAAACTGCAGACGGAGGCTGAGAGCGAACAGAAACGAGACCAAGCCAGGTACAAACCATAGAGATGTACTAGTGAGCTGTTCCCAATTGCCACCTCTTTGAGAGCATGAGGAGAGCAAGTAGTCCAATTCTGAAATATTTTGTAAATAAATTGAAAAGGTGTGTAGTACCTACAGTAGTACCTACTGTAATGGAGTGTGTATAGTCTGAACAGGTATAAAGCCAAGGTTGGTGAATTACTGCCGCCTACAATTAAGGAATGTTTGCTTAGGAATATAATTATTGGTTGACCCCTACTGCTGACCTGAATGGAATTACGTGATCCTTCCTTAACCCATAGCAAGTCCCACCCACTTGACTACTACAAAATGGTGAAAGCCCTCAATGGCGCTTCCCATGCTGTCACAGAAGCAGCCATTGAGAAGAGCTCTCTAGTATCTCTACTATACAAACACATCAGTGGCTGGTAGGCCAAAGATGGTTTCAGGCCCTGATGCAGAACATATTCCATCATGGCGTGTGTGCATGTGGTGTCAGTGTGCAGGGATAAAGCAAGTGTGTGTGTTATTTGTGAAGGCGTAAGGCAGAAGAGGACCGGGTGAGGAAGGAAGAGGAGAAGGTGCGGAGGGAGCTGATCAAGCAGGAGTACCTGAGGAGGAAGCAGCAGGAGCTGATAGAGGAGCAGGGTTTGGTTAAGCCCAGGCCCAGGTGTAAAGCCAGGAAGACCCGGCCTAAGTCCCTGCATCGTGGAGAGTCCTGCTCCGAAACCGGCTTCTCCAAGGGATCCTCCACACGTAAGGCCTACACTAAAACACTATAACCCAAACCAACCGTATCTCCCCTTTACAGATTCGAACCTCCCCGTAACTAATCTCATCCTCCCTCTAGTATCTACTAACCCTGTCTCACCCTATTCATGGGTTGCATGTAGCGTCACCCCATTGTTATTGACGTTCTCTTGAGGACTGGTACCCGACTGAACGTTCTACTCAATGCATTTTCAATTGCCGCTGATGAAGATTTCACATTATAGTGGCTTGGAAACACAATGCCATTACAAAAGCTGACAAATAATTAGTAGGGCGATGTCACGCCAAGACAGATCGAAAATATTTGGAGCATCTCAGCACCTCTTCCCCCTCAAGAGGCTGGAAATATTTGGCATGGGCCCTCGGATCCTCAAAACGTTGTACAGCTGCACCATGGAGAGCATCTGGACTGGCTGCATTACTGCTTGGCATGGCAAATGCACCGCCCTTGACCGCAAAGCGCTACAGAGGGTGGTGCGGACAGCTGTACCACACCAAAATGTGGAAAAAGTAAAGGGGTGTGAACACTTTCTGAAGGCATTGTACATGCCTCCTGTCCCTATGATCCATGAAACGTACATGATGCAGACATCTGGAGGCATGTACTGTGCCTTGGGAAAGTATTCATACCCCTTGACTTAATCCACATTTTGTTGTTACAGCCTGAATTCAAAATAGATTAAATATACTTTTTTCACCCATCTACACACAATACCCCATAATGACACAGTGAAAACATGTTTTTAGATTTTTTTTGGTACATTTATTGAAAATGAAATACAGAAATATGTAATTTACATAAGTATTCACACCCCTGAGACAATACTTTGTAGAAGCACCTTTGGCAACGATTACAGCTGTGAGTCTTTCTGGGTAAGTCTCTAAGAGCTTTCCACACCTGGATTGTGAAACATTAGCCCATTATTATTATCTGTCAAATTGGTTGTTGATCATTGCTAGACGACCATTTGCGGGTCTTAACATAGATTTTCAAGTAGATTTAAGTCAAAACTGTTCCTCGGCCACTCAGGAACATTCAGTGTCTTCTTGGTAAGCAAGCCCAGTGTAGATTTGTTCTTGTGTTTTAGGTTATTGTCCTGTTGAAAGGTGAATTACTCAGGATTTCCTCTTGGATTTTGCCTGTGCTTAGCTCAATTCCGTTTCTTTTTATCCTGAAAAACTCCTCAGTCCTTAACGATTACAAGCATACCCATAACATGATGCAGCAACCACTATGCTTGAAAATATTGAGAGTGGTACTCAGTAATGTTATGCATTGGATATGCCCCAAACATAACACTTTGTATTCAAGACAAAAGTTAATAGCTTTGCCACATTTTTTGCAGTATGACTTTAGTGCCGTGTTGCAAACAGGATGCATGTTTTGAAATATTTGTATTCTGTACAGGCTTCCTTTTTTCACTCTGTCAATTAGGTTGGTATTGTGGAGGAACCACAATGTGGTTGAGCCATCCTCAGTTTTCTCCTATCGCAGCCATTAAACTCTGTAACTGTTTTAAAGTCACCATTGGCCTTATGGTGAAATCCCTGAGCAGTTTCCTTCCTTTCTGAGTTAGGAAGGACACCTGTATTTTTGTAGTGACTGGGTGTATTGATACACCATCCAAAGTGTAATTAATAACTTCACCATACTCAAAGGTATTTTCAATGTCTGCTTTTTGTTTTACCCATCTACCAATATATGCCCTTTTTTGAGAGGCACTGCAAAACCTCCCTGGTTTTTGTGGTTGAATCTGTTTGAAATTCACTGCTCAACTGAGGGACCTTACAAAGAATTGTATGTGCATGGTACAGAGATGTTAAACAAAATGATTGCACACAGAGTGAGTCCATGCAACTTATGTGACTTGTTATGCACATTTTTACTCCTTAACTTATTTAGGCTTGCTCTAAAAAAGGGGTAGAATACTTACTGACTCAAGACATTTCAGCGTTTCATTTTTTATTATAGTTAGAGCTGAGCCAATCAGAGGACTTGGGCTGGGAGAAAGAATCTCTAGCTCTCAGTTCGATCCCCCCCCGTAGTCGTAGTACTATTTTTCTCCCTCGAGCTGGATGGCAGCTCTCCACTTTGCACTTTGTCTGTTGATACCACTGATGTGTGAGTAAAAAGGAGTAGGGAAAATGGAGGGAAAAACTGTTAGCCAAATATATTTTCCAAAATTGTATGTTAGTCATGCACATTTAATTTCGTAGTTATCTCTTTAGCTAAAGCGCCATTACGACGAAGGTAGTTAACTTAGCGACAACACTTTCTTGTCCACACATGCTTTGATCCCTGCAACGGTAGTAGTAGGCGTGAGGACCCTGACAACTCCCACTAAATTATTCCACAGCTCTGTCATTCACTACAAGAAACTCACAGGCGTGGCGTAGCGTTTGGCCGGGTCATGGAGTCTGGGTAGCCAGGTAAAGGCGAGAGCGCATTGACGAGCAAAAGGAAACGTGCCGTGTTATGGTAGTTGGCCATGGCAGAGACAGCTGTTCTGCTAATACCGTCCTTCACAGAAAGTTATGTTAGACTGTTAAAGATTAGCAGGCCTATGTTAATTAATCAGTTATTGATCTGTCCTCTTGATATACAGTGCCTTCAGAAGTATTTACACCCATTGACTTTTTCCAAATTTTATGTTACAGCCTGAATTTAAAATTGATTAAATATAGATTTTTTCACTGATCTACACACAATGTCCCGTAATGTCAATGTGGAATTATGTTTTTAGAAATGTTTACAAATTAAGTAAAAATGAAAAGCTAAAATGTCTTCAGTCAATAAGTTCAACCCTTTTGTTATGGCAAGACTAAATACAATGCATTTGGAAAGTATTGTTATCTTATTCAAAAAAAATACTAATCAACCTACACACAACACCCCATAATGGCAAAGCGAAAACAGGGTTTTAGAAATGTTTGCAAAAAACATACCTTATTTACATAAGTATTCAGACCCTTTGCTATGAGACTCGAAATTTAGCTCAGGTGCATCCTGTTTCCATTGATCATCCTTGAGATGTTCCTACAACTTGATTGGAGTTCACCTGTGGTAAATTCAGTTGATTGGACATGATTTGGAAAAGCACACACCTGTCTATATAAGGTCCCACAGTTGACAGTGCATGTCAGAGCAAAATCCAAGCCATGAGGTCGAAGGAATTGTCCGAGACAGGATTGTGTCACAGATCTGGGGAAGGGTACCAAAAAATGTCTGCAGCATTGAAGATCCCTAAGAACACAGTGGCCTCAATCAATCTTAAATGGAAGAAGTTTAGAACCACCAAGACTTTTCCTAGAGCTGGCTGCCTGGCCAAACAGAGCAATCAGGGGAGAAGGGCCTTGGTCAGGGAGGTTACCAAGAACCCGATGGTCACTCTGACAGAGCTCCAGAGTTCTTCTGTGGAGATGAGAGAACCTTCCAGAAGGACAACCAGCTCTGCAGCACTTCACCAATCAGGCCTTTATGGTTGAGTGGCCAGATGGAAGCCACTCCTCAGTAACAGGCACATGACAGCCCGCTTGGAGTTTGCCAAAAGGCAAATAAAGTACAGAGAGATCCTTAATGAAAACCTCAGACTGGGGCAAAGGTTCACCTTCCAACAGGACAACGACCCTAAGCACACAGCCAAGACAACGCAGGAGTGGCTTCGGGACAAGTCTTTGAATGTCCTTGAGTTGCCCAGAGTTGAACCCGATTCAACATCTCAAATCAAATGTTATTTGTCACATACATGTGTTTAGCAGATGTTATTGCGGGTGAACCGAAATGGAGAGACCTGAAAATAGCTGTGTAGCGACGCTCCCCATCCAACCTGACAGCTCTTGAGAGGATCTGCAGAGAAGAATGGGAGAAACTCCCCGAATACAGGTGTGCCAAGCTTGTAGCGTCATACCTAAGAAGACTCAAGGCTGTAATCGCTGCCAAAGGTGCTCCAAGAAAGTACAGAGTAAAGGGTCTGAATACTTATGTATATGTGATTTTTCCGGTTTTTTTTTAAACAAATGTGAAGAAAAAAATAACTTGTTTTTCCTTTGTCATTATGGGGTATTGTGTGTAGATTGATGAGGGGGGGAAACAATTTAATCAATTTTAGAATAAGGCTGTAACGTAACAAAATGTGGACAAAGTCAAGGGGTCTGAATACTTTCCGTATGCACTGTACTTTCAGGAGTAAAGATGTGCTTACCCATTTACATAAGAATGCAGTAATAGTGTTTAGCATGATTTTTAAATGATTACCACATCTCTGTACCCTATACAGTACATACAATTATCTGTAAGGTCCCTCAATTAAGCAGTGAATTTCAAGCACAGATTCAAGCACAAAGACCAGGGAGGTTTTCCAATGGTTCGCAAAGAAGACCAACTATTGGTAGATAGGGATATTCAATGTCTGTTTGTTTTTTACCTATCAGCATGGTGCAGTTATTAATTACTCTACAAAGATACAGGCGCCCTTCCTAACGCTGTTGCCGGAGAGGAAGGAAACCGCTCAGGGATTTCACCACAGAGTTTAATGGCTTTGATAGGAGAAAACTGAGGATGCATCATTGTAGTTACTCCACAATACTAACATAAATTACAGAATGAAAAGAAGTAAGCCTGTACAGAAAACAAATATTCCAAAACATGTACCTGTTTTCAATAAGGCACTTAAGTAATACTGCACTTTTTGTCCTGAATACAAAGTGTTATGTTTGGGGCAAATCTAATACAACACATTACTGAATACCACTCTATGTATTGTCAGCATGGTGGTGGCTGCATCATGTTATGGGTATGCTTGTCATCGGCAAGGACTAGAGAATTTTTTGGGATAAAACCAAGCGAAATAGAGCTAAGCACAGGCAAAATCCTAGAGGAAAACTAGGTTCAGTCTGCTTTCCATCAGACACTGGGAGACAAATTCACCTTTCAGCAGGACAATTACCTAAAACACAAGGCCAAATATACACTGGAGTTGTTTACCAAGACGACATTGAATGTTCCGGAGTGGCCTAGTTGCAGTTCTGACTTAAATCAGCTTGAAAATGGTTGTCAACAACCAACTTGACAGAGCTTGAATAATATTTAAAAGAATAATGGGCAAATATTTTACAATAAAAAAAAAGTGTTCTTTCACTTTGACATTAGAGTATTTTGTGTAGATCATTTTTTATTTTAATTCCACTTTGTAACACAACAAAATGTCAAGAGGTGCGAATACTTTCTGAAGGCACTGTAGCTGTATGATTTTAACTAGTCTGCTATTGGTGTGGTCTGTATAAGTAAAATGGCCACTTTCATCATGATTTTCTCATTGTTTGTGATACAAATGTAAAATAAAAAACATGTCAAAAGTCCTTCCTAACCCAATTAAGTTTCAATGTGAAAATTGCCTGAACTATCTGAGATGCCCAAAATATGTCCTGTTGTGGAATCGCCCAGTAAGAAATGCCTTTGTCATTGGGATGTCGGCAGATTGACTTTAGATGCTACCTGAGATTGCGGGAAGAGCACCAGATTTTAGCTAGCTAACTGCTAGGTATTTTTGACAAACCTTTGTAGCTAATGGCAACATTGCCTCGGTCTAAAGTAAATTTGATGACATCATAATGATGACAAAGTTGTTTCGTACTAATTATTTGCGTACTTTAGCAATGTCATCGTATTTCCAAGCCACTATACTGTAATTTAGACACTTAACAATCATTAGCCCTGTTGAGAATGATTGGGCACCACTTGACTTTCGGGAGTCACTTGAGAACGTTCATAACAATGGCGTGACGCGACCGAGTGACGTATAGTACCAGTCAAAAGTTTGGACACACCTACTAATTCCAGGGTTTTTCTTTATTTTTACTATAAAATCATTGTAGAATAGTGAAGACATCAAAACTATGAAATAACACATATGTAATCATGTAGTAACCAAAAAAGTGTTAACCAAATAACATTTATTTTATATTTGAGATTATTAAAATAGCCACCCTTCGCCTTGATGACAGCTTTGCACACTCTTGGCATTCTCTCAACCAGCTTCATGGAGGTAGTCACCTGGAATGCATTTCAATTAACAGGTGTGCCTTGTTAAAAGTTAATTTGTGGAATTCCTTTCCTTCTTAATGCGTTTGAGCCAATCAGTTGTGTTGTGCCAAGGTAGGGGTGGTATACAGAAGATCGTCCTATTTGGTAAAAGACAAGAACTTTGTCAAGAACTTTGAAAGTTTCTTCAAGTGCAGTCGCAAAAACATCCAGCGCTATGATGAAACTGGCTCTCATGAGGACCACCACAGGAAAGGAAGACCCAGAGTTCTGGTGCAGAGGATAAGTTCCTTAGTTACCAGCCTCAGAAATTGCAGACCAAATAAATGCTTCACAGATTTCAAGTAACAGACACATCTCAACATTAACTGTTCAGAGGAAACTGCATGAATCAAGTCTTCATGGTCGAATTGCTGCAAAGAAACCACTACTAAAGGACACCAATAATAAGAACAGACTTGCTTGGGCCGGTGGAAACCTGTCCTTTGGTCTGATGAGTCCAAATTTGCGATTTTGGTTCCAACCGCCGTGCCTTTGTGAGACGCAGAGTAGGTGAACGGATGATCTCCGCATGTGTGGTTCCCACCGTGAAGCATGGAAGAGGAGATGTGGGGGTGCTTTGCTGGTGACACTGTCTGTCTGTGATTTATTTAGAATTCAAGGCACACTTAACAAGCATGGCCACCACAGCATTATACAGCGTTCTGTAAAACCACAATGAGGACATCGACCCATTGTAGTTTTACAGACGTGTTTAATACGTTTTATGTACACATTTTATTAGAATATTTATGAAATGCTCAAGGTTATATTTGGTGTAACCCTCTCACCAGGCTTGAATTTGACTCTCACGATATTACCTTACTTAGAATATCTGAACAGCATGGGTTATTAGGTGAGAAGGACATCTCCAACAAGAATCCGTTGTGACGTATAGCAGGTCAGCCACCAGGGGGAGACTCGTCGAGGCCTGGTGACAGATGGAATATACATCACGTGGCGATGGCTCCATCTGCTGGACGTGCCAGGTCTCGACGGCCAGGACTAATTGGGGCTGATTGAGAGTTGGTGAGTAATCAAGGGCTGATTGCTCGCCAGCTCTGCAAGTCCTATAAAGCTGCCAGAAGGGCAGCACACAGGGATACTGGGGGAAGAAAGGGCTCCTGTATAGCTGGAGGGACGGTGACAGAAGTAAGAGGAGTGAGTTCAGTTTTTGATCCCCACAGGATACAGAAAGACCCGGAGCCCAGAAGACGGTAACCCGGAGAGGGTCTCATGGGGGAGACATTCTTTTCTTTTTTAAATTATTATTTTTAATAAACACTTTTGAAACTGAGCTAATCCTACTTTGTCCGTGTGTGATCTGTGTAAATGTCTTGACCCAACCCCCTGGTCTGCCACACCATATTGTAAACTCGCTAGGGTGATGACAACTAGGGGATAACTAACTTCAGATTTTTGTTATTATAAAAGGATATGCTTTACCATGCATTAAAATGAAACTGAAACCGTAAATGACTCCATCAATGCAACAGACATAAGGTTCAAAATGTATATTATCACATTTTCATTGTACCACATGAAAATAATAAACCCCAATGTTTTTTCACAACCCATGTCCAAATTACTGGCAAGCTTGCTTAAACCCGTTGACGTGCGTTGGAGCTCAAAATGACGACACACAAAGTCCCGAAGCACCCCACCATTGTGGTTACTCAATATCGGAGATATTTCCTCAGCTAAGTATAGCAGTTCCGTGCAGGTGTCCTCATAAGATCCACAGCAAACACAGCTATCAATGCAGACAGTACTCCTTAGCAGCAACAGACATCCCATGGAAACATTAACTCGTTAATCTTCCACAAGTAATTCTCTCCAGGTCTCGCACAATGCTAGGCTAACCTCGAGCTGTCATATACCTCCACAATGAGACGGTAAGCTTCAGTCTCTACTAAGTCTTTCTTAACAAAATAATACTCTATTATAAAATAAAATCTGTATTTCCCTTTAAAACGCGATAGATATGGGTTTTGTTCTACTTTCATCGTCTTCTTTTATAGTTTTTCTTCACCAACACTGATAATGTCTCTCCTTTTTCCAACGTCTCTCCCTCTTTTTCCCAGGCCTCCTGTTAACCTGGTCAACTCTCCCAATGGCCACAGCTTAACAAGCTACATTATTTGTCAAAACTTAAACTTAAAAGTAAACCAACCTATTCACTTGTACATTAAAGAAGTATTTCTTCAAAAGAAATGCATTAACAACATTACAATTCAGGAGCAATTCGATCACCTTTTAAATCTAATACCAATTAATTATAACAAATAAACTCTATACTTGGTTTTAACAAGGGTATTGGTAACACTTGTTTTCCCTCGACTCCAACCCCATTTAATGCATGGAACGGATGTGGGTGGAGCTATGTCTACATAAAGGGTGGTAAATAAAAATAAAAGTAAGTTACAATATACTTTTATTTTGTTTAACACTTTTTTGGTTACTACATTATTCCATATGTGTTTCGTAGTTTTGATGTCTTCACTATTATTCTACATATGAGTAGGTGTCCAAACTTTTGACTGGTACTGTAGGTGCATCCCATGAATACCACAATGTGCTGTGTGTGTGTGTGTTTGTATTCTTTGTTTAGCTTTCCTGTGTGTGTATTGTCTGTTTAGCCCTCGCGTGTGTGTTTTTGTCACCCAGGTTATTCTCTGAGAGCATCCATGTTGATGAGAGCCCAGGGATCAGCAGCAGGCAGTAGGGGAGGTGAAACATCTAACCTCATCTGCACCTGACTTCATAACATCATAGCATACCTCATAGGGCTAGTTTTTCCTGGTCAGGTCATGTCAGGAAAGAAATTCCAAGCCCAACCCACAACCCCTTCAGGAAGTCTGATCAAGTGGACCACAAGCCCCTTTCCCCCTAAGCAGATGTGAGAGAATTGCATAGATTTGTGTAATTTGATTGGCTCACTTTGCCCTCTTATATGATCGGTTAAATTGTCTCTCTCTCTCACTCTCACTCTCGTGGCATGCCATGAGGGTAAGAACCTGATTGTGCCTGGCTGAGCAAGCAGAGAGCAATGCCTGAGTTTGCAATGAAACATTTTAAAAGGTTTGCATATCAGTCCACTGCTAATGTGACATCACACTGTGCCTGCTGCGTTGTGCCTTCCTGGCTTGTGTAAGCATGGGTTAGAGTTGGGCGATATTACAATAGCATCGTCTATCAACAATGATTGACAGCCATCGTCCATGGTTCCGACATTGAGATGTAACAGATTATGGTTTAGCCTATTGGAACTTGACTGGCGCTGCGCAGTAAAAAAAAGTACCGCAGTGCTCAGCAGGGACCCAAGGGAAATTCCGAGTAATTTGCTTATTGCTATTTGCTATACCCTATTTCAATAAATGTGATTTATAGCCTACAGAACGCAATAGAGGAATGTAGGCCAGATGAAGCGGAGAATTCCACCAAAGCAGCACAAAATGTCTAGTCAGAAAAAAGGTTTTTCCTCTCTTTGCCTAAACCAATTTTTCCATCTCAAAAAGTTATTTGAATAGTCTAAAAATGTAAGGTAGCCAGAGGACTAATAATGAGTGAACAAGCAATATCAATAGCCTACAGAAAAGTTAAACAACAAGCTTAGTCAAGTTTAAGTTTATTAAGAAATAAATGATCCACGCGGGTCAGGAAAATCCCTCAATGTGAGGTTGAGAAGCAAATGGCCAAATTGTCCTACAAAGCCTATCATAAAAGCTTTAAGACAAGCTAAAGTCATGAACAGTAGCTTATTTCCCAAATATTCTAGCCTACAAAGGTGTTGTCCTAAAGTTGCTGTGGCTTTTAAAAAATAAAAATAATGAAAGTATATAGCCTTAGGCATAAGCAATTTTTTATGAGGCAAATAAAACAATTATTTTCCAGTTCTGAAGACTGTAGACTGCTTCTATCCAGCCCATGATGTAGGCCTATAACCTAGCTCACTACGGTACGGCAGCCCGCTCCTCATCACAGACAGACACAGACCTGTTATGCTTCTCTACCAGAAAGGAATATTAGAAAAGATTTGCCATTGCCTGCACTCCATAATTGTAATCAGTAATGTAACTTTTGGATTACCCAAACTCAGTAGCGTAATCTGATTACATTCAGTTACTTTTAGATTACTTTCCCCTTAAGAGGCATTAGAAGAAGACAAAATGTATGTTACCAATTGAACAACATCTATTGCAGATTAAATCAATGTTAAAGTTTACATAGCTGGCCATTGATGGATGTTACATTTTACTTTATGGGTTGTTTATGTATGCTTTATCTAACCCATCGCTTTCTACTACATATAATAATACGATTCAATTTTATCTTTACATTAATATATACAGTATATCATTTATAAGTCCAAAAATGTATGTAGCAACTACAGATTTCTCCTTTAAGTCGATCAAAAGTGTGCGAGTTTGAGCATGTGTCCATTAGGTCTATGGATATATTTTTTTATCAGCATGAATTAGATTGAGCAATAAAAGCCCCACTTTTATTCCACAGGCTGGGATCCGCACTATGCAGCTGTTGTTCCATAGGCTGGGATCGGCACTGTGCAGCTGTTGTTCCATAGGCTGGGATCCGCACTATGCAGCTGTTGTTCCATAGGCTGGGATCGGCACTATGCAGCTGTTGTTCCATAGGCTGGGATCGGCACTGTGCAGCTGTTGTTCCATAGGCTGGGATCGGCACTGTGCAGCTGTTGTTCCATAGTCTGGGATCCGCACTATGCAGCTGTTGTTCCATAGTCTGGGATCGGCACTATGCAGCTGTTGTTCCATAGTCTGGGATCGGCACTATGCAGCTGTTGTTCCATAGTCTGGGATCCGCACTATGCAGCTGTTGTTCCATAGTCTGGGATCCGCACTGTGCAGCTGTTGTTCCATAGTCTGGGATCCGCACTGTGCAGCTGTTGTTCCATAGGCTGGGATCGGCACTGTGCAGCTGTTGTTCTATAGGCTGGGATCGGCACTGTGCAGCTGTTGTTCCATAGGCTGGGATCGGCACTGTGCAGCTGTTGTTCCATAGGCTGGGATCGGCACTGTGCAGCTGTTATTCCATAGGCTGGGATCGGCACTATGCAGCTGTTGCAAGGGCACATTTTTCACTGGCTGTCCACTGGTTTCAAAAACAATGATTGATAGGCAGCTTAAACTTCTTGAATACAACCATTATTGGGTTCAAATACACATTTAGATTTGTGAATATCCATCCACAACAACCACAATCCGTAAGGCGCAAATAGCTAAATGAGAGAGCAGGAGTGTGATTCACATCAATGTGCTATGTAGATATCAATAATAAGTGATATCCATATCGCCGTAGACCACTGCTATCATCCTTACCTCCAAGTGTTTATTCAAGTTGGATAATCTTTGGATGCCGACTGCAGTCGCACCATTGGAAGACATAGCTTGGACTGTAGCCTACAAAAGCCTAATCCTGCTCTTTTCCCACGATACATCAAACACATTTGGTGTGTCATCATAATGGTCTCTGACTTGTGGTCAGACTCGCTCAGGTGGAACAAACTTAAACTTGCGCCTTTTTTCAATGCTGATCTGAATTCAAAAGTAATCCTCAAAGTAATCATCTAGCTTTTCAAAAGTATCTGTAATCAGATTACAATATTTTTGCTTGTAACGGATTACAGTTACTGTTGTTTTTTTTAAACCCTTATAATGGATTACATGTCATCCGTTACGCCCCAACCCTGGGTGTGAGTGATGGTCAAGAGTTGGGAAAGGTTTGTATTCGTTTGCTAATGATTAAATACATGTACTCTAAATTTACAAATGCAACTATTTAGCAGATTACATTTATAACCACTAACAAAATTACAGAAGACGTTTTGATTGAAGTATGTCAAGTGCAGTGAAAATATGTTCCGTTTTTTGTTTTCAGTTGTGTATCAGAACAAACCGTAATTGGAACGACTAGTATACTGCAAATATTTTGCCTTTAGACCTGTTTTACATGAACATGCCAGTACTTCAGTACAAAAAAAAATTTGCGTACTAGAACAGACATTCTTTCAAACGCCCATCCCTAATAAAGGTTATCTTCATATGCTGATTGCATGTGGATGGTTAATGAATACCAGTGAAATGACTGTTCAGTATCTTTTTTTATTTGGTACATAGTGTATTTACAATAATAATAATAATATATGCCATGAAGCAGACATTTTTATCCAATGCGACTTCTTGTTCTATGGTATTGATTAACTTTTGTCTCATTGACTTCCAGCGGACATTCTCAGCTGTTTCCAGTCAGGCTCCACTCTCTCCTTGGCCACCGAGACAGAGAGTGTCACTTTTGGAGGGGCCGAATCACAGAGGTGTGTGTGTGTGTGCGCGTACGTGCAGGGTTGGGTGCGTGTGGTTGTTTGTGTGAGTATGTTTGAGACAGACACCCTGTAAACTGTGTGTGTGTTCCAGGGGTGGGTCGGCGGAGTCGTTCCCTCTGCTTAGCAGGAACTCCAGTAGGAACATGGAGAGAGACTGGGAGAACGGCTCTACAGCCTCCTCCATCACATCTACAGTAGAGTACAATGGTGAGTATTACACATGCACCCACACACACACACACTTGAGTACAATGGTGAGTATTACACATGCACCCACACTTGAGTACAATGGTGAGTATTACACATGCACCCACACACACACACACCTGAGTACAGTGGTGAGTAGGCGTGTGAACGTTTAAGAGTTTTAAATTTAAACTAAATTGGGATCCTAACAATAAGAAAAGAAAAGAAAAATCACAACATTTTAATCACAGTGTAGCTGGGCTCGCTTACTCTTCACTAATGATGTGAGTGTGTCTTCAGTCTGTTGCGTGTGGAATATTCATTGATGATAGGCCCTGCTATACTAAAGTTCCAAGACATTGCAAGCCAAGAAATTGCGAAATACAGCATTCCATTGCGAGATACAGCTTTTGATTGCTGGTAGATAGTCAGAACTTTGCACTAGGCCTGTCTCTGCCTGGTGACCAACATGCCCATACTGTGCCCGTCCCCACTCTCTCCGTCCCTCGCTAGCTCACTATGAAAGATGCAAGTGTTTGTGTTCTCAGAAGTACAGCAACTAATCAGTCTCCTCCGTTCAAAGAATACTGAATTCAATTTTTTGTACCTTTATTTTAACATGGGAGACCTATTGAGACATAGGACTCTTTTCTAAATGTGCCCTGTATATTACAATATAAATATACATATATATATAAATAAAAGTTTGAGGTCACTTAGAATGTCCTTCTTTTTGAAAGAAAAGCATTTATTTTGTCCATTAAAATAACATCAAATTGATCAGAAATACATTGTTAACGTTGTAAATGACTATTGTAGCTGGAAACGGCATGAGGGCCTGATTCACACAGTCTCTTCTGAACAGTTAATGTTGTGTCTGTTACTTGAACTCTGTGAAGCATTTATTTGGGCTGCAATTTCTGATGCTGGTAACTAAGGAACTTATCCTCTGCAGCAGAGATAACTCTGGGTCTTCCATTCATGTGGCGGTCCTCATGACAGACAGTTTCATCATAACATTTGAAGGTTTTTGCTGAACTTGAAGAAACGTTCAAAGTTCTTGACATTTTCCGTATTGACTGACCTTCATGTCTTAAAGTAATGATGGACTGTCATTTCTCTTTGCTTATTTGAGCTGCTCTTGCCATAATATGGACTTGGTCTTTTACCAAATAGGGCTATCTTCTGTATACCACCCCTACCTTGTCACAACACAACTGATTGGCTCAAATGCATTAAGGAAAGAAATTCCACAAATTAACTTTTAAGAAGGCACACCTGTTAATAGAAAGGCGTTCCAGGTGACTACCTCATGAAGCTGGTTGAGAGAATGCCAAGAGTGTGCAAAGCTGTCATCAAGGCGAAGGGTGGCTATTTGGTTAACACTTTTGTTTACTACATGATTTCATGGTTTTGATGTCTTCACTATTATTCTACAATGTAGAAATTTGTGAAAATAAATACAAATCCTTGAATGAGTAGGTGTCCAAACGTTTGACTGGTACTGTGTATATATACACATGCATGCATGCATGCATACATACATACAGTTGAAGTCGGAAGTTTACACTTAGGTTGGAGTCATTAAAACTCGTTTTTCAACCACTCCACAAATGTCTTGTTAACAAACTATAGTTTACATACACTAAGTTGACTGTGCCTTTAAACAGCTTGGAAAATTCCAGAAAATTATGTCATGGCTTTAGAAGATTCTGATAATTGACATAATTTGAGTCAATTAGAGGTGTATCTGTGGATGTATTTCAAGGCCTACCTTCAAACTCAGTGCCTCTTTGCTTGGCATCATGGGAAAATCAAAAGAAATTATCCAAGACCAAATTGTAGACCTCCACAAAGTCTGTTTCATTCCTGGGAGCAGTTTCCAAACGCCTGAAGGTACCACGTTCATCTGTACAAACAATAGTACGCAAGTATAAACACCATGGGACCACGCAGCCGTCAAACCGCTCAGGAAGGAGACGCGTTCTGTCTCCTAGAGATGAACGTACTTTGGTGCGAAAAGTGCAAATCAATCCCAGAACAAGGACCTTGTGAAGATGCTGGAGGAAACAGGTACAAAAGTATCTATATCCACAGTAAAACGAGTCCTATATCGACATAACCTGAAAGGCCGCTCAGCAAGGAAGCCACTGCTCCAAAACCGCCATAAAAAAGCCAGACTACGGTTTGCAACTGCACATGGGGACAAAAATCGTACTTTTTGGAGAAATGTTCTCTGGTCTGATTAAACAAAAATATAACTGTTTGGCCATAATGACCATCGTTATGTTTGGAGGAAAAGGGGGGAGGCTTGCCAGCCGAAGAACACCATCCCAACCGTGAAGCACGGGGGTGGCAGCATCATGTTGTAGGGGTGCTTTGCTGCAGGAGGGACTGGTGCACTTCACAAAATAGATGGCATCATGAGGAGGAAATTTATTGAAGCAACATCTCAAGACATCAGTCAGGAAGTTAAAGCTTGGTCGCAAATGGGTCTTCCAAATGGACAATGACACCAAGCATACTTCCAAAGTTGTGGCAAAATGGCTTAAGGACAACAAAGTCAAGGTATTGGAGTGGCCATCACAAAGCCCTGACCTCAATCCTATAGAAAATTTGTGGGCAGAACTGAAAAGGCGTGTGCGAGCAAGGAAGCCTACAAACCTGACTCAGTTACACCAGCTCTGTCAGGAGGAATGGTACAAAATTCACCCAACTTATTGTGGGAAGCTTGTGGAAGGCTACCTGAAACTTTTGACCCAAGTTAAACAATTTAAAGGCAATGCTACCAAATACTAATTGAGTGTATGGAAACTTCTGACCCACTGGGAATGTGATGAAAGAAATAAAAGCTGAAATAAATCATTCTCTCTACTATTATTCTGACATTTCACATTCTTAAAATAAAGTGGTGATCCTAACTGACCTAAAACAGGGAATTTTTACTAGGATTAAGTGTCAGGAATTGTTAAATACTGAGTTTAAATGTATTTGGCAAAGGTGTATGTAAACTTCCGACTTCAACTGTACACACACACACACACACACACACACACACACACACACACACACACACACACGTTAAAATACAAAAACACAGTCATGGGAAGCACAAATAAAACATCACAAATCACCTAGAAAAACAGTTATGTTCCTCCACAAATAAGTCCCCAATCAATACTTTAAAGTACTTTTTCGGGAATGAGTGGTCTGCGCGCAGCCAGCTGAAGATTATTTGATTGACAGTTCTGGTCACCTAGTGATTAGTCCCACTTTAGAAGCAGCATTCCTTTACAGACAAGTAAAATTACCTCCAGAGAAGGTTTTGTGTCGGCATTTATTAAAAAGCCGTAGTGTACGCTTACATGCTGACTAGACCGGATGCGTCGCGTGCGCGAGCGTAACAAAATAAATGTACACATACATGTTATTCAATCATTGCACTCACACTGCTCATGAGCGTCTGCAGAAGTTGGTTCTATTTGTGACGCTCAACGCGCTGCAAGTCCGGCCTCTCCCATCTCCTCATTGGTTTTTAGGAGCATATACCCACGTGGGTGATTGAAAGATGAACTGAGGTCCAGAATCCAGTCGGTTGTGCTAATACACCTTAAAGTTGGTTGCCAACCGCCATATAAAGTCCGAAGAAGAAGCCTGAAGGAAGGAGGAGAAATTACTAGAAACAAATTCAGTTGACCATTTTGTCTATGGATTAATTGTCGGAGTAGAGGACCTTGTGCATTTCAGGTAAAATAACAACCCAATGTTTACATCCCAGGACAAATTAACTAGCAACTGCAAGCTAGCTAGCTAAATTGCCATAAATGTTTAATGCTTTTCGACCTGTCCCCACAATAATATAATTGGTTCAAAGTTTGTTTTGATATTTCAACCTGTGTGTCCTAATCACGTCTGGTGGGGGGGGGACAAAATCAACATGCGCCCGATGGGGTCTGGTCAGCATGTTACAGACAAACGAACATGCTGTAGCCGAGGCGCTTTCAAGGGTATATGACTGTAGTAGATATAACTTCATTGCCCGGCCCTAGCAGTCATGCATACGTAATAGGACCATTATTCTGCATTGTAAATTGACGTGGAATTTTATGATTTTTTGTTATCACTTTAATGGAAAATGCCTTTTTAAAAGTTAAGCAAAATGTTTCATTTGTCACATCCCTAATGGTGAGTATTACACACACATACACACCAGAGTACAATGGTGAGCATGACGGTTTCTGTCCTCGTTGCAGGTCCCAAGCTGTTTAAGGAGTGTGTTTCCAAGTCCAACAAGCCGATAATCCACAATGCCATCACCCACTGCTGCCTGGCTGGCAAGGTCAACGAAGCCCAGAAGAACACCATCCTAGAGGTCAGTCCATCCATAGTATGGCAGTACTAGAAGGCCTCCGTGATTTTACTATAGCCAAAAATATCAACGCAACATGTAAAGTGTTGGTCCCATGTTTCGGGGACAGAGTGGCGCAGCGGTCTAATGCACTGTATTGCAGTGCTAGAGATGTCACGACAGACCCGGGTTCTGGGTCAACACAACACAATGCCACAGATGTGCAATTGGCATGCGACTGCAGGAATGTCCACCAGAGCTGTTGCCAGAGAATTGCCAGAGAATTGAATGTTAATTTCTCGACCAGAATTTGGCAGTACGTCCAACCGGACTCACAACCGCAGACCATGTGTAACCACGCCAGCCCAGGACTTCCACATCTGGCTTCTTCACCTGCGGAATCATCTGGGACCAGCCACCCGGACAGCTGATGAAACTGTGGGTTTGCACAACCGAAGAATGTCTGCACAAACTGTCAGAATGCATAGTGCCATCTGTAAAGTTTGGTGGAGGAATAATGGTCTCGGGCTGTTTTTCATGGTTCGGGTGGGGCCCCTTAGTTCCAGTGTAAGGAAATCTTAACGTTACAGCATACAATGACTTTCTAGACGATTCTGTGCTTCCAATTTTGTGGCAACAATTTGGGGAAGGCCCTTTCCTGTTTCCGCATGACAATGCCCCTGTGCACAAAGCGAGGTCCGTACAGAAATGGTTTTTCGAGATCGGTGTGGAAGAACTTGCCTGGCCTGCACACAGCCCTGACCTCAACCCCATCAAACACCTTTGGGATGAATTGAAACGCCGTCTGCGAGCCAGCCCTAATCGCCCAACATCAGTGCCCGACCTCAATAATGCTCTTGTGGCTGAGTCGAAGTCCCCACAGTAATGTTCCCAATTTTTATTTTTTTTTAAAGCCTTCCCATAAGAGTGGAGGCTGTTATAGCAGCAAAGGGGGGACCAACTCCATATTAATGCCCATGATTTTGGAATTAGATGTTTGACGAGCAGGTGTCCACATACTTTTGGTCACTCTGCACAAACTGTCAGAAACCGTCTCAAGGAAGCTCATGTGCGTGCTCGTCGTCTTCACCAGGGTCTTGACCTGACTGCATCATAACCGACTTCAGTGGGAAAATGCTGACCTTCGATGGCCACTCGCACTCTGGAGAAGTGTGCTCTTCACGGATGAATCCCAGTTTCAACTGTACTGGGCAGATGGCGTCGTGTGGGCGAGCGGTTTGCTGATGTCAGCTTTGTCAACAGAGTCCCCTATGGTGGCGGTGGGGTTATGATATGGGCAGGCATAAGCTACGGACAACTAACACAATTGCATTTTATTGATGGAAATTTGAATGCACAGAATTACCATGACAAGATCCTGAGGCCCATTTATTTTAAGGTATCTGTGATCAACAGATGCAGATCTGGATTCCCAGTCATGTGAAATCCATAGATAAGGGCCTAAGGAATTTATTTCAATTGGCTGATTTCCATATATGAACTGTAACTCAGTAAAAATTGTTGCATTTATATTTTGTTCAGTGCAGAAGTCCTCTGCGATTTCAGTATAGCCAATTCATTTTCCTCATTAACTGTGAAAATTATTTGAGGTGAGTCAATAGTATTGTGGTTCTAGAAGGAGTCTGATTTTGCTATAGCCAATGAATTTTCCTCATTACTAGTGTCAAGAAGTTATATACAGTAAAAGAGAACAATCTGTGTCAGTAAAAACATCGGAATGTTTGACCTAAATGTTCTGAGGAAAATGTATTTTAGAAAGATCAGCTTGAAATTGACATGGTATAATTGATTCAACAACCAATTTGTTCAAGTATGAACCAGAACATCAATAGACTAGTTATTTCTCAATGTTTATACAGCTAACTTGGTTATCCTGTTTTGCTATATATCCCTCTGATTCCCACTGTATAGTAGAGTTAAGTTCTTTTTCCCCATGGTTACTGATGGTTGTTTCTTCCATCTGTCTCTCCAATGCCAGGAGCTGGAGAGGTGTGAGGCCAACCACCTGATGATTCTGTTCAGGGACGGGAGCTGCCAGTTCCGAGCCATCTACTCCTTCTCCCCCGACACAGAGGAGATTGTCAAGTTCACCGGCACGGGGCCGCGCAGCATCAGCCGCAAGATGATTGACAAGCTCTACAAGTACAGCTCCGACCGCAAGCAGTTCAGCTGCATCCCCGCCAAGACCGTGTCAGTCAGCGTGGATGCCCTGACCATACACAACCACCTGTGGCAGATCAAGAGGCCCAGTGGATATTCTAGGAAGAAGTGAAGACGGGAAGAAGAGGAGGACGAGAAGGCACTCCATAGGCATTCATTCTACAATTGGGCAGGACCCAGTAGTCTCGGATATGACCCTTCTGTGGGTTTGGCCTGTTGATGACAGGGGATTGGTCTATTGCTGTGTGTGTGTAGCCTTCGGATTGGTGTAAATGGCGGTCTCCACGGAGATAGACGTGAGAATTTTAATGAACACCTTCCAACTAACTGAATGAAGTCTTTTAAAGATTAGGAATGTTTTTGTTTTTTCTCAAGGCAGTTTTCTGCATGTGGCACTTTTTTTGTTTGAAGTATTAAGTCTTATGCTAACTGAGGAATAGCCTATAGTTTAGCACTGAACACACTTCTATACAGTACTTTACCCTTATGTAGTGGATCGAGAAGACAAAACTACAAAGTAATACTGAAACTACAGACTACTGAAATAAGTGCAAATAGAGGCAGTAATGAAAGTACAGACGCTACAGACTTATAAATAATAGAAACAACAGCCATTGTCAATGGGTTTGTTCTAGTCGGGCAAAATCCTGCTGCTGTGACCCCTCTGATCTCCTTCAAAAGGCTATTTATTCAATAATACTAGTATGGGCTATTAAGTTATTTTACCATCAATAAACTTTACTTTAAAAAAAATTGTAGGTATGAAAATGATGAGAAAGATACGGTCAAGTCTTGTTTGTGGAAGGGGGGTTGGGAATGCACGGCTGTGTGTGTGTCTCTCTGAATGTGTTTACTCGTTAAATTATGCTTTAACAAAGGTTTGATCATGCAATGGATCAAGCTCCACCACTGATTCATTTAGTTAGATGAATGCTCTTGTCCCAGGAGAAGGGAGGCTCATAATTTCCTCAGTGTTATTGTTAGTGGGGAGGTGGTGATGAGTATTTACTCGGTTCCAAACGAGCACGCTTTGGGTTTCAGTGTATTGCACTCTATCTACAGTATGTTACAGCAGAATACTGGCCCACGATCAATGGTACTCATGAAGATCCAAATCCACTGAATGCTCAGCTCACTCTTACCCCCAGAGAGACCCCCAGGTCTTCTGCTGCTTTTCACTAAAACACTGGAACCTGATCTGAAGTAACTGACTAGGTTTAGGATTTTTCCTGGCAATGTGATCTGACCAGGACAACAAAAACAACTATTGGCCCTACTTGCAGCCTATAACATGAGCCAAGATTTTTCCCTAGTCACATGGTCGGGGAAAAGTCCTGGCCCCATTCTTGACCCGAAACCTGCTGTCTGTGAGCACTAAGAGCAACTGACTATGCTTCAAGCTCATTCAAGCCAAGGGAAACTGGACAATACTTGCTATTATTTGCTGCGTTTTGTATATACTGTACCACCTTATGTTTACTAAAAGTTGGCGCTATTGAATTTTTAATTACTGGCTTTAAAGATTGTATTTGTTTCTTTAATATATTCTACTATATATTTATTTTGAGAAACACTAGTGTAATAAATAATATTGGTAAACTAACAATGGTTCCTTTGCTTTTTTGCCCATGATTTCATTTAATTCATGAATATTTCTTTGTATTGTGATTGTTTTTTATCAGCTGTTGATCATAATGGATGAAGATCTTGACTTATTAAGCCATTATCTCATCATGGGGGATAGAGGGCAAGCAGAGCATTGGAAAAGTCACATACAAATAGCACTACAGTCTGAAGTGTAGCCTATGATTTAAACATGCTTTCAACTTTTCATTTGGAAAACTAATCCTTGGGCCAGCCAGGTGGACACTGTCTTTATAAACATACCATATTTTTGGAGAACTAAATGTAGTCCTGCTTATTCAAGTCTAACTTCTTTCTGAATGAGCTGTGTAGCGCATCTAGTCTGCGTTGTTTATACCTGTTGACATGCTGAGCGCAAGCAACGTCAGAGAATTTCTTCGTCCCGTGCATTAAAAACCCCTACAGTCGATGTCCGTGCCCCCGCTGAAATCGACTTAGCATAATAATACAAAAGCATACAGATCTAGATGTTTTTTTGTTGTATTGGATATGTCTCAATCCACCACATCCGCCAATGTCAAATCAACATGTTATTTGTCACATGCCCCGAATACAACAGGTGTAGAGACCTTACAGTGAAATGCATACTTACAAGCCCATAAACCAACAATGCAGTTAAGAAAAGACCAACAAGAAATAACAAATAAAGAGCAGCAGTAAATAACAATAGCGGGG
>QNTS01000460.1:266018-299729 GCA_003317085.1 Hucho hucho
AGGCCACTCCAGGACCTTGAAATGCTTCTTACGAAGCCACTCCTTCATTGCCCGGGCGGTGTGTTTGGGATTATTGTCATGCTGAAAGACCCAGCCACGTTTCATCTTCAATGCACTTGCTGATGGAAGGAGGTTTTCACTCAAAATCTCACGATACATGGCCCCATTCATTCTTTCCTTTACACAGATCAGTCGTCCTGGTCCCTTTGCAGAAAAACAGCCCCAAAGCATGATGTTTCCACCCCCATGCTTCACAGTAGGTATGGTGTTCTTTGTCCTCCAAACACGACGAGTTGAGTTTTTACCAAAAAGTTATATTTTGGTTTCATCTGACCATATGACATTCTCCCAATCCTCATCTGGATCATCCAAATGCTCTCTAGCAAACTTCAGACGGGCCTGAACATGTACTGGCTTAAGCAGGGGGACACGTCTGTCACTGCAGGATTTGAGTCCCTGGCGGCGTAGTGTGTTACTGATGGTAGGCTTTGTTACTTTGGTCCCAGCTCTCTGCAGGTCATTCACTAGGTCCCCCCGTGTGGTTCTGGGATTTTTGCTCACCGTTCTTGTGATCATTTTGACCCCACGGGGTGAGATCTTGCGTGGAGCCCCAGATCGAGGAAGATTATCAGTGGTCTTGTATGTCTTCCATTTCCTAATAATTGCTCCCACAGTTGATTTCTTCAAACCAAGCTGCTTACCTATTGCAGATTCAGTCTTCCCAACCTGGTGCAGGTCTACAATTTTGTTTCTGGTGTCCTTTGACAGCTCTTTGGTCTTGGCCATAGTGGAGTTTGGAGTGTGACTGTTTGAGGTTGTGGACAGGTGTCTTTTATACTGATAACAAGTTCAAACAGGTGCCATTAATACAGGTAACGAGTGGAGGACAGAGGAGCCTCTTAAAGAAGAAGTTACAGGTCTGTGAGAGCCAGAAATCTTGCTTGTTTGTATGTGACCAAATACTTATTTTCCACCATAATTTGCAAATAAATTCATTAAAAATCCTACAATGTGATTTTCTGGATTTTTTTTCTTCATTTTGTCTGTCATAGTTGAAGTGTACCTATGATGAAAATTACAGGCCTCTCTCATCTTTTTAAGTGAGAGAACTTGCACAATTGGTGGCTGACTAAATACTTTTTTTCCCCACTGTATATGGAGATTGTTTAGTGTCACAAATAAGGGGTTAAATATATGTATTTCCTGATTGTTCTTTTATGTGACCCATTTCAATAAGACTGACGTATGCCGCGCATTACTACTTTTATTTTTTTATCAAAAGGTGTTTTTGGGCAGAAATGCTTTCTGGAATGTGAACTTTCATGTACCTTAATAACAAACTTGTATGCCATCTGTAAATATTAGGGATGCACAATATATCGGTAAGCATATCAGAATCGGACGATATTAGCTAAAAATGCAAGCATCGGCGCCGATGTCTAGGTTAACACCGATGTGCAAAACCGATGTCAAAGTTGACGTGCATACCTATGTAACGTAGGTAGGTGACTTAATGACGCCACGAAAAATACAGCGCTACACATGCAACACAGCATTCCTAACCTAGCCCACAATGTCTGCTGTGTGGATCTAATTTGAAGGAAGATAACAAAGGCCATATGCAACGTTTGTGCTGCTATTATTTCCCGAGGGGAGAAAGTGAAATCTTTCAATACCACAAACCTAATTACTCATTTCAAAGTGCATCTCCCCCAGACGTTCAGCGACTACTTAGAACAAAAGCAGAAAAAACCTAAGCACACACTTCCAACAACTAAATAAGTTCAAGTCGATTAGTCATTTGAAAGAGTAAGAACATTTCAGCCAGACAACCCAAAGGAGAAATCTATTAACGCCAAGATAATGCAATTCATTGCCCTTGACAATCAACCATTCTCTGTCGTGGATGATGTTGGCTTTCGCCGACTGGTCGAGCACCTCAAGCCCTGGTACACACTACCAAGTAGGCGCTATTTTTCAGATGTTGCCCTACCGGAGTTACACAGTATTGTTGAAAAGCACATCCATGAGCTACTTGCTATGGGCGTCACTGCTATTAGCTTCACGACTGACAATTGGACCAGCGATGTCAGCTCCATGAGCATGCTGAGTCTGACAGCAGAGTGGTCGACGAGGATTTCATACTGAGGTAAGCCGTATTGCATGCTCAAGAATGTGCTGGTTCTCATATCGCTGCTGCCATTTCAATGGCGTTTGAAACATGAACACACTCCTAGCTCCATTCGAACAACTGACTGGAGAAATAAGCTCATCAACTGCGTCTGCAGCAGACGTGATACCCTCTGTCATGGCATTGAAACGCCTGCTCAACAAATCTGCCGACACAGACCGTGTGGTTAAAACTTGCAAAGTACTGTACTAGAGGCTGTGAACAAGTGATTCGGTGGCATTCTCTCTGAGCCTCTTTAGTGTGTCGCCACCATGCTCGATGCTAGGTACAAGGACCGCTACTTCGATGGAAACAAGCAGGGTTTACGTGAAATGTTAGACACAGCTGGACACAGTGACAGTGCGCACTGAAGAAGAGGACCCACGACAGAAGAGGCCACGGACAGACCGCTGAAACTTCATTGCTTGACATGAATGATGAAATCCTGAACAAATGAACAACGAAACAGCACAGAAAGTAAAAGTAAAATAAATAGGTTTCACAGCTGTATGAATGTTAATAAAGAAATACTACAGCTCAGTGCAATGGTAAAGTCAGCTGTGGTATATGGACAGTAGAGGGGGATGCTGTTGTAGTGACAGTAGAGTCACCACTATTTTCTGGACTTGTTTTTTGATGAGGGTCACAGCACTGGAGAATCACCTGGTTCTGGTCCAGATGAACTGGACTCATTTGCCCGAGGTTGGCCTCTTTAAGAGTAAATAAACTGTACAGCTGGCCTATGACATCATCCCAGCTACTGTTTAATATATATGACTGTGGGCCATAACTACTTGAGGCTGATAAGGGCTGCCCACACGGGGCCAAACGTGTTGGGTCACACATCTGGCAATGAGCGAAATCCATTGGTCCCAGTGCATTGCTTATATACAGACAAACAAATAAAAACGCTCCTAATTTTCTCCCTCTAACAAGTAACCCTGATCCATATAACCATCCTTCTCATATTAGATTATGGCAATGTCATTTCTAGAACTGCAGGGAAGGGTGCTCCTGAGGGCCTTGACGCTCTGTATATCTGCCAACTTTGCCATCAACACAAGATCATTGCAACTTATGTTTGCTTGTACACTGGTCATCCTTATGCACTCCATGCAATACTTGCTGTTGTTTGTAATAGTTATGGTCATGTTTTTGTCCACATTTGTTTGGAAATACATGTAACTGTCCTTTGTGGTTGGCATAACGCTGCATGGTACTGTGACGTTAGTTGTCATGTTGTCCACTAAGCTGGTCGTTGGCATACCGATGCATGGTACTGTGACGTTAGTTGTCATGTTGGCCACTAAGCTGGTCGTTGGCATACAGCTCTATGGTACTGTGACGTTAGTTGTCATGTTGTCCACTAAGCTGGTAGTTGGCATAAAGCTGCATGGTACTGTGACGTTAGTTGTCGTGTTGTCCACTAGGCTGGTCGTTGGCATACCGCTGCATGGTACTGTGACGTTAGTTGTCATGTTGGCCACTAAGCTGGTCGTTGGCATACAGCTGCATGGTACTGTGACGTTAGTTGTCGTGTTGTCCACTAGGCTGGTCGTTGGCATGCCGCTGCATGGTGCCGTGACGTTAGTTGTAGTGTTTTCCACTAAGCTGGTCGTTGGCATACAGCTGCATGGTACCGTGACGTTAGTTGTCGTGTTTTCCACTAAGCTGGTCGTTTGCATACAGCTGCATGGTACTGTCATGTTGTCCACTAAGCTGGTCGTTGGCATACAGCTGTATGGTACTGTGACGTTAGTTGTCATGTTGTCCACTAGGCTGGTCGTTGGCATACCGCTGCATGGTACTGTGACGTTAGTTGTCATGTTGTCCACTAAGCTGGTCGTTGGCATACCGCTGCATGGTACTGTGACGTTAGTTGTCATGTTGGCCACTAAGCTGCTTGTTGTTAGTCTAAAAGAATACTTTTACAAGTTTGTTTCATATTTGCATTGGTCACCCAGCTTTTTGCCTCAAGAGTCCAGTTGCCTTTCACAGCCCTTATTGAAAAGGACATTGTAAGTAATTTGCTGTCCAGTAAAAAAAAAAAAAAAAACACAATATATGAATAGTAATTTTTACAAATAAGTGGTTTTGTGCGGGGTGGATTTTTTGTATTGTGATGATCTGTTTTCATATATTGTAATAAGCAACTAGAAATAGAAAGCGGGTGTTAACATGGCAACCGTTTAACCCTGCTGCGCCTTTACCTACCTATTGACAAATAAGCTTTTTCACGTATTTTCACTGGCTATTTTAGTCCATAGTATATTAGGCTTGACAGTAGACATGCGCCACAGTTAATTTGCCCACTCGCAATTATATCCAAAACTATTGTCAGCTTGACTGTGAGACTAACGTGATTTTTAACGTCATTGCCAAATGTGAAAACGTCTTTATACAAAAGAAAATATGTCTCATTAGTTAGGTTGTCCATGGGATGTATTAAAAAAGGCCACAGAAGCTCGGAATCCAGATCTGTGGAAAAAAGGTGGAGGGAGAGAGGCAGTTTTGCAGGCCTTCATTTCACATGGGTGTTCAAAAAAAGAAGTGGAAGTTAACAAATGGTCCAGCCTCGCAATAACTATCTTTCACATGAACACTGGAGCAAGGACAGGAGAGGTGTTCAAACAGACGTGCTTAAAGGAAGGCGCACAGGTAAGCCTAATGAAAAACAAATGTCTCCTGAACAAGCATACAATTATCTGTATGCTCATAGTCACTGGAGCTATCCTGTGTTTTGGAGAATTTTCATATGCTCTTTTTAATTACAGTAATAGGCAGTGATTTTTCTTTCAGAGTGAGCTTGATAACGTGAAATAATCTTTTCATAGCATCACTTTCATATACATTAAGACAAATCCTTCTGTGAGTATTAGCACACAGTTTACAGAACCTGCTAATGACAATGGGCTACCAAGCCTCCTCATTGACTTGGTATTTGAGTGCATTCACAACAAGCCACCTGCAGACAACATACAAAATGCAGCAGTGCATTTGAGGGTTCCTTTTTCTGATGAAAATAGTTATTTGATGCATGGCCTACTATTTCTAACTGGAAAAATAAATTCAAATGTCTTTTGTGTAGCACCAAAATGTATAACATTCACACCACAACTAAACGTTGATAGTACAGATTTCTTCCTGTGCAGTGATCAACTTACATTTTGATAGCTTTTTGTATTTCTGAGTGATGTAAAGGTATCGACATAGTGATTAATTAACTTTTAATGTAATTACAGAAAACTTACAACAAAATGATTGAGTTAACAACACATTAGAAACAGAGCATGTCATGAAACTGGCTAATAAAGATGACAATGGAAAGGGAAATATTGATGACGGCCAGAAATTCAGTCAACACCAACTAGATCATTACTCCAGAGACAGAGGGACAGAAGATGAGGCAGAGACTCTAGAGGACAGGAAAGATGACATACAAGCACAAAGTGACAAAGAGTACTCCGGAGACAGAGGGACAGAACAAGTGAGTGCTGCTAAAACAATGACCAGACCAGGGGCAAATTCATTTTCCAAATCTACAACAGCCATGGAAAGATGTGCTTTTTCTGAATTTAATAAGGTCAATCCATGCTGCACCTTGGCATTCAAATACCAGCATATCAAAGCTAGTCACAGCCGGAAAAAAGCCTCGCCTTACTTCTGTGCCTCGGCCATCTGCACTTTTCAGTCATGTAAAGTTAAATACATGTTTAGACAACAAAAAAGGCCTAGCAAATATAGCAAACATGTCAATATCATGGTATTCAGATTTAGTGAGGTGACACACCCAATGAAGTGAGAGAAGATGTAGGCCTGTAAGCTGTAATCACAGAGGTGCAGTAGCAAAGGCAGTACAAAAAGGTGTCAGCAACTACCACTACAGACAGTTAAAAAACACACATACAGAGGAGATTTTGGCAGACAACATTACAAGAAGCCTTTCAAAAGATATTCTCAAAGTGATTGGGGCTGAAATCAGAAACGTAGGCATGATGCTAGAGCTCATGCTTGCACTAAAGGTTTTTAAGGAGTGTGCCACAACTTCAGCTACTACATCTGGATACATGCAGCACCTCCAAGTCGAGACGTTTGGCGTTCACTTGTACACAGATGAGGGTTTGAAGATCCTAGTTGAACATCTGAGAGAAAGCGCAGTCCAGTGACTCTTCATCTTGATGCCACTGGTGGGGTTGTGTCTAAGAGTTCTGTACTATGCTCTGGTTCTTCCCGGAATGGGCAAGGATAAACCACCCCTCTGTCACGTACAGTCCCTCTCCGGCCTCTAGGTCATCAGGCTGCTGATTATCCCGCACACCTGTGTTTCGTGTTTATTTATTAAAACCCGAACTCCTTGTACTTGCTTCCGACTCTCAGCACACTAGTTACACCCTCCCCGTATCCGAGATGATTAGTGTTCAGCACTCTATCCCAACAATAACCTTTTGGTTAATGGAGACAGTCAGCAAGGTCTCACAAATGACAAGCTGCAAGGTGAGACAGATGGAGGCTGATTTCAGCTGGGCGCTGATTGGAAGTATATTGCTCTCATTTAACAAAGAGAGCAGCACTTATCTAAACAGAGCCCACAGCATAGTTTCCTTGGAGGAAAAAGAAGATTGAAGTCTTCGCATAGTGCTCCATCTGTGCTCTGCCCACATCCTTAAGGCTGTCGATCAGGGATTTCGAAAGAAAACAAATGACAATGGGTTCAGAGTATGCAACTTTTTGCTGTGCCTTGTTGCTCAACAGCACCTCTTTCTTCGAGGCACTGTGCTTTTCAAATCACAACATACAAGTAATCTTGTGGATGAATCACAAAAGCATTTAGATGAGAGTATTATGAAATCGGAGAAGGTGAAAGTGGAGGATGAGATGACAGTTATGAAGAAAGTGCAATGTCAGCAAAAAACAAAACATGTGGACAATCTCCCTTCACACGTGAATTCATGTCAGTTCTTAAACATTCGCAGAGTCTTCTGGAGGAGACACAGACATTGCCTGAAAATGTGTTTTTCTGCCCTGAGATAATCAATGTTCTAATGGACACTTACATGGCCATTTTCCCCCTATGGAGTGGGATACTGCTGGGTGACCTTACAAGATATTGTAATGTGACCAACACAACATTGCAATCAGTGAAATCACAGGACATCAACTGCTATGTGGAACAGTGGTTCTGGATCCTGAAGCATTCCATTTTGCAAAAGAAGAAATTCCACCGTCCAGCTGAATTCATTTTGAAAATGCTTCACATAATAAAACATGACCTGCCAGATTCAGAGTTCACAAAATCCCCCTACCGCAAGAAGTTGTTGGAACAGGAAGAGGAGCATTGGGCCAAGAGAGAAAGCAAAGACTCACCTCACAAGTCCAGGTCAAAGTATTTCCAGCCTTCCAGACAATTACCTGAGCCAAAGAAGAAGGGTAAAAAGAAACCAGCAGGGAAGGCACACCACAAGAAAGATGAAAGCAGGGATGAGGCAACATCACTCCAAGACAACGAGGCTGCAGGCCAGGTATGTTTTTTTTTGTTTTTTTTTAATGTTAAAGGATTGTGATAGATTTTTTTCAGTTTATGTTGAATTGAGCAGACAATAACTCTTCGAAATGTGTTTCATTTGTGTATTGCAGGTCACAGCTCTGTGGCGAAGAAAGAATTGCGAGGTGGTGGTTGCTGTTGTGAGGTCTACAAACACAAAGTCCTCTTTCACTGTAAAAAAAGTTTATAATTAAGTCAAATTAACTTATTTCATCTATTCAAGTCAACTAAATGTGCAAAATGTTGTTTTGACAAATCATGTTAAGTTGACTTCAACTCAACAAAAGCTGTAAAAAAAGAAATCTAGTTCAGTTAGCAAAGAACAATTTGCTCAGTCAACTTTCAAATCAGAACTAATAAGTCAAATTAAAACAAGATCCTAGTTGTGTTGACGAAAAATGGTCATTACATTGTCTTAACTTACAAAAGTTGAAATCGGCTATAAACTATGTGTTCACTCAACTTTAAAATTATATCCAATAAGTCAAATGAACAAAATAAAGACAATATTTGTTTTGACCTTAAATGTCAAGTTAGGATAACTACAAATCTTGACATGAACTTTACTTACAAAATGAAGTTAAATCAGCTAAGACCTGTGTGTTAATTTAACTTTCAAGTCAGAACCAAGAGTTCAAATCAACAATACCAAGATAACAGTTGTGTACTAAACATTTCAATTTATGATAACTACAATTACACAGTCTTAACTTACAAAATCAATTTGCATCCGCTAAGAACAAATTTGTTCAGTCAACTTTCAAAATCAGAACTAATAAGTAAAATTAACTAAAACAAGATCCCAGTTGTGTTGACAAAACATGACATGTTATATTAACTACAAGTCATTACATTGTCTTAGCTGATTCAACTTAATTGTATAAGTTCTGTGTTCCCTCAACTTTCAAATTAGATGCAATAAGTCAAATTAACTAAATTACGACAACAGTTGTATTGACTTTAAATGTCAAGTCAGGATAACTACAAATCTGTACATTAACTTAATTTTGTAAGTTAAGTTAAATCGGCTAAGACCTATGTGTTCATTTAACTTTGAAGTCAGAACCAAGAAGTCAAATTAGTGGTCTGTGCAACTGCCTCCGGTGCACATGTACTGTTGTGTGGGTTTGAGTCTGAGATTGAACTTCCAAATTATTGAGAGTGTTTTTGCCTTTCCACATTGTGATTGATGAAAAATGCTTATTCCATGCGTATTACCTTATTTTCATACCCCAGTTAAAGGGAGCCATAGAAGGCCACAATACAGCTCCTTTTTTCATAAGTAAGAATCCCTATTGGGTGCCAACAATTGTCACAATTGTCATTTTGTTGATGGTTTGTTTTAAATGGAATTTGATTGGTGCAACTTTGCTGGAGTGACTTCCCCCATATTCCTTGCAGCCAATAAATACATTTTTTGTCTGTGGGCAAAAGTCACATGCAATATCTAATTTTCTCATTTCTGACACCAATGCAGCAAATATTAAAGAATATGGAGCCACATAGCATGAACTGTGTCAATTGTCTGGGCTATGGGTTCATATTGTGTTAGCTGTGGGTTACAGGGTTTTACTGCATGAAGGTCTACACATGTATAACTAAGGCCAAGCTGCTTGCTTAGCAAGTAGGCCTATTGCTTATTACTGTAAGACTAACTAAGTCGCTCTGGATAAGGGCGTCTGCTAACTGACTAAACTGTAGGAGAATGATTTACATATACTATTTCTCTATGCATGCACATGTATTAGCGATCCTAATATTGGGTCTAAGCTTTCATGGTTAGCCATCTAACAGTTCGTGTTTGGTGAGGCCAATGTAGTGAAAGTAATATGTGTAATGTTACAATTGGTTATAAAAGATATGAACTACAAATAACAAAAAAATACTGGAACGCATCAGATTACCTATCCCATTGTGTGATGCCTCGCCTGGTTCACCAACTACTTTGACGACAGAGTTCAGTGTGTTAAATCGGAGGGCCTGTTGTCCGGGCCTCTGGCAGTCTCTATGGGAGTGCCACAGGGTTCAATTCTTGGGCCGACTCTCTTCTCTGTATACATCAATGATGTCGCTCTTGCTGCTGGTGATTCTCTGATCCACCTCTATGCAGACGACACCATTCTGTATACTTCTGGCCCTTCTTTGGACACTGTTAACTAACCTCCAAACGAGCTTCAATGCCATACAACACTCCTTCCGTGGCCTTCAACTGCTCTTAAACGCTAGTAAAACCAAATGCATGCTTTTCAATCGTTCGCTGCCTGCACCCGCCCGCCCGACTAGCAGCACTACCCTGGAGGGCTCGGACCTAGAATACGTGGACAACTATAAATATCTAGGTGTCTGGCTAGACTGTAAACTCTCCTTCCAGACTCACATTAAACATCTCCAATCCAAAATTAAATCTAGAATCGGCTTTCTATTTCGCAACAAAGCCTCCTTCACTCATGCTGCCAAACTTGCACTAGTAAAACTGACTATCCTACCGATCCTCGACTTCGGCGATGTCATCTACAAAACAGCTTCCAATACTCTACTCAGCAAACTGAATGCAGTCTATCACAGTGCCATCCGCTTTGTCACCAAAGCCCCTTATACCACCCACCACTGCGACCTGTATGCTCTAGTCGGCTGGCCCTCACTACATACTCGTCGCCAGACCCACTGGCTCCAGGTCATCTACAAGTCCCTGCTAGGTAAAGCCCCGCCTTACCTAAGCTCGCTGGTAACCATAGCAGCACCCACCCATAGCACGCGCTCCAGCAGGTATATCTCACTGGTCACCCCCAAAGCCAATTCCTATTTTGGCCACCTTTCCTTCAAGTTCTCTGCTGCCAATGACTGGAACGAACTACAAAAATCATTGAAACTGGAGACACTTATCTCCCTCACTAGTTTTAAGCACCAGCTGTCAGAGCAGCTCACTGCACCTGTACATAGCCCAACCAACTACCTCATCCCCTACCGTAGTCATTTATTTATCTTGCTCCTTTGCACCCCAGTATTTTTACTTTGCACATTAATCTACTGCACATGTACCATTCCAGTGTTAAATTGCTATACTGTAATTACTTCGCCACCATGGCCTATTTATTGCCTTATGTTCCTTATCTTACCTCATTTGCACACTTTGTATATAGATTTGTGTTTCTACTGTATGTTTGTTTTACTCCATGTGTACCTCTGTTGTTGTGTGTGTCGAACTGCTTTGCTTTATCTTGGCCAGGTCGCAGTTGTAAATGAGAACTTGTTCTCAACTTGCCTACCTGATTAAATAAAGGGGAAATAAAAAAAAAAATAATGTTTGTGTAGAGTTTGCTCCTTGTTTGTGCATTGATAGGGGATATTAGATCAAACTTAATTTTCTTAAGCCTTGTCGTACTAGCGCAATTTATTTTAGAACTCAGTGGTAATTTATAAGCGGCGGCGCATTTCAGGAAGTGGCTTGATCAAGACCGTGCTTAGGCAACTCCTCTACTGCATTCAACAGCTTTCCAAGCAGGACTGAGTAGCTTGGCAAAAGGTGAGTATCTCCTTTAAAACAATACAACCACTAGCATGTTATTTACCTACACGGTATAAATATTTATTGGGTAAGTTAACAAGTGCCCTTGATAACTTTTCAGCCCCAGAATAGCAAGGACATTAGCCACTATGTCACATGCTAGCTAGCTGGTCAGCACCATGTTAAAATGGTAATTTGGTTAAATTAAGAAAAAAAAAAAAAAAAAAAAAAAAAAAAAAAAAAAAAAAAAAAAAAAAAAAAATCGGATATTTGGCAACGTTTGGCAAATAGTATTTTACTATATCAGTTTAAAATCGGATTACTTGTGCAATTCTGCTACGTGTACTGTAGTATAATTGTAGCTAAGCTTGCTGTTATCATGCTGTTAATTAGGGCTAGGTCCCTTTTTTCTAAATTTCCGCCTGAATGACGTGCCCAAAGTAAACTACCTGTTGCTCAGGCCCTGAAGCCAGGATATGCATATAATTGGTACCATTGGAAAAATAATGTAGAGAATATAACACAATAGATATGGTAGTGTAGCGGGTTCGGTATGTACCACAGGAGAACCAAGAAATGAGGCGCGACACCACGGCTGTCTTTTACGTTGATCTGCAATAGTATTATGAAAAGACAGGACAGGACAGGAACACAGTCTCCAATGCACCATCTGACAAGTTGTTCTATACAGGAGCATGAAGAAAGGTAAAACACATATCCTGTCTCACATCCCCAATACATTGTTAGGTGCTTTCAGTGTAGACAGTATTAAAATACAACAACTCATGTACAGAAACACTAATACAAACAAGCTACAATGTGAAATCACCTTTATCCCATTCAGACCATAGAGGGCTAAAACTACAACTCCCATAATGCAACACTAGCATCAGTCAGCAGCTCAGCTAACCGTTTGCTTCATGCATGCTAACTAGCAATACTTTTTAGCACTGTAAACTATATCAACAACAACAATAAAACTCTGAAAGTTAGATGTTTCAATAGTCTCACACTCCCTTATAACGATATCTACAGCATTAACCTTGGGACGTTTTATTTATTTCACGTTAGGAGTAATCTGTAACATTCCTTTCTCTCTGTCTTTTCTCGGACAGGAGCTACGGGTAGTACCAGGGTGTTAGTAGGTGTCATAAGCACCCAGATGAAACGAAAGACATTTAATTAAATAAAACCCGAAGGTGTTAATATCATTCAGCTACTGTAGCTGCCTAATTAACATCAACAGCCAGCACTAGTAGTGCAACAATTAAAAATAGACACCAAAAGTAAAGTTCCTGGCGATCATAGCGATCTGACTCCCCCCTTCTGTCTGAACTTTGAATATTCCTGTTCGGGGGCTTTGGCCACTGACCCTTAACGTGGTTGTTCTGTTCTGCGTTGTGTACTATTCTAATCATTTGAAGTTTGATGGAATAACCATTTTAACTCTCCTACAGTAGGAGAAAATCCAAAGAAAAACCAACCTGATTTTTTTTGTTTGTTGAGAGACTGCTCTTACAATGGAAAGTTTAGGGGCATACTGAATTCTAGCTCCCAGGATGCAAATCCTAAGACTGACACCCTGTGGAAGCCAATGTTCAAGGTTTCAGACTCCGTTTTAGTACAGGGACAGTCTTGGAAATTCGTGTTTGGGCGGCCATGAAGACAAGACGCACCTGCTAAAATCGGTTTCCTATTGAACATACTATAATATTTATTACGGAAAAAAGTATCTGAGGAGTAAATAGAAACTTATTTTGACTTGTTGAAAAAAAGTTTAGGGGTAGATTTTCGGATTCCTTTCTCTGTGGATTACTCAAAATCGATGGCGAGTGGATTACTCAAATCGATGGCGCTAGCTAAACAGACTTTCTGGAATATAAAGAAGGATTTTATCTAACAAAACGACACTACATGTTAAATCGCTATTTGTGAATTTATGAAACCTGTGCCGGTGGAAAAATATTTTGATGTGGGGCGCCGTTCCCAAACAATCGCATGGCATGCTTTCGCTGTAATAGCTACTGTAAAGAGGACAGTGCAGTTAGATTAACAAGAATTTAAGCTTTCAACCGATATATGACACTTGTATGTACCTAAATGTTTAATATCCATAAATTGTATTATTTATTTGAATTGCGCGCCCTCCAGTTTCACCGGAAGTTGTCCCGCTAGCGGGACGCCTAGCCCTAAGAAGGGTCCCAAATAGTCTTGAGCTAATACTGCTCCTGTCTCATGTGGAAATACACTTAATAGCAGTTCTCACAAAATAACTGGGTTTGAGTTTGTCTGTTGTTGCTATTTGCTCTGTAATGCACTGTAAACATTTTAATATTTGATAAAACACAGCCTATATTCAGTCAGCAAAACTGGCTTTTTAAAATTCAAAAAACACATTGAGCAATTAAAGTAATAATTGACAGATTGATTATCAAAATAGTTTTTAGTTGCAGCTCTTAAAAACAGTACTCAAAACACATGCAACAGCTTTCACTTAATTTGCCTGAATAGTGTAGGCTCAGAAGAGGAATAAATTAGAGCAGCAGCAGTGGTGCAAGCCTCCCCGGTCACGCCATGCTACCCTTCCCGGCCTGACACCATGACAAGTAACCTAAATACCTGTGGGAAACACTGGTCGGGATGGGTGGCAAAGCATGCTAAATGTTGAAAATCTTGGAGAGCCCCTAATAGCTGTCCATTAAATAATGCATAGAAATATCCCAAACAACCTTTTACATACTGTAAGTGAGCAAAAATGTCCTCAGAGTGAATATAGATAAACGAACCTGGTGGCTTTTTCAGTCAAAATTGCTCATAATTCTGTGTTGATCGACAACTGTAACAATCACAACGCACCTCTCACCTTTCTTAGGCTTTTCATCCTTCTTGTTAGGGTCCTTGAGCTCCGTGCAATGCCATCCACTATCATATTAACTTGCCTCAAGTGTAGCCCCTGTGCAAATCTGCAATATTGCAACAAAGAAATTAAATCAGATCAATAGTATATGAGAATAGAAACCCATTTTTTTTTCATAAATGGCCCAGACGCAACCCATTAAACCACATTATGTTCAGCCTGGAGAGACCTGCTTGCTATACCTTGCTCCACTTCTGTACTAATCTATGCCACGGAACACTAACATGTAATTACTTAGCAGAGAGCCCCACACTCACCAGTACCTTGTTTATGGTTGTTATGCTTGGGGGCTGAAAGAGCATGGACTTTCTGTTGGTGGCAGCTATTAACAAACAAAGTGGTCAAAATGATGTATTTTCTGACCTTGGCAAGTTACCACTAGCCCAACTATTCAATCATCAATGAAGCATGCCATCCCAGTGGAAAAACATTTTTGGAAGCCCTTTTGGGTAATGCAGCCTCTGATTGTGAACCACTTTTTGAAAATGTCATTATCCAAAACTTTGTGTCAAGTTCATTAACCTACTGATGAAGAAATGTTACCCAATCCGTAAGTGGAACCCGAGAATGGCTAAACATTGAATCCTTCCAGATGGAGCGTAATAGCTCTGGTGATGCAGGTCTGGCGGAATCAATGGCAGGAAACAGAGATGAGTCAAAAGTTATTTTACTATAGGAAAACGAACTACTCACGACAAGTAGAGTATACACTGCTCACCACACAACGGAGCCAACACGTACAGACAATTAATCACGGACAAAAACCAGGGGGGAACAGAGGGATTAAATAACATGTAATTAGGGAAATGGGAACCAGGTGTGGATGAGACAAGACAAACAGAAAATGAGAAATGGATCGGTGGTGGCTAGAACTCCGGTGACGTCGACCGCCAGTAGCCGCCCGAACAAGGAGAGGGACAGACTTCAGCGTAAGTCGTGACAGTACCCCCCCCTTTACGCACGGCACCAGCAGCGCGCCGACACAGGTCTCGGGGACGACCCGGAGGACGAGGCGCAGGGCGATCCGGTGGAGGTGGTGAAATTCCCGCAGCAGCGAAGGATCCAGGATGTCCTCCACCCGCACCCAGCTTCTCTCATCCGGACCGTACCCCTCCCACTCCACGAGGTACTGAAGGCCCCTTGACCGACGCTTTGAGTCCATGATAGCTCGAACTGCATATGCCGAACTGCATACTGCATATGCAGAGGGGGCGGAGGAACCTCCAGAACCTCAGGTCCCTGGAGCGGACCAACACATGGAACGAGGGGTTAATACGGTAGTCTGGGGGAAGCTGTAACCTATAACAAACCTCGTTCAGTCTCCTCAGGTCTTTGAAAGGCCCCACAAACCACGGCCCCAGCTTCCGGCAGGGCAGGCGGAGGGGAAGGTGTCGGGTCGAGAGCCAGACCCGGTCCCCCGGTGCGAACACCGGGGCCTCACTGCGGTGGCGGTCGGTGCTCGCCTTCTGCCACCTCACGGCTCGTTGCAGGTGCACGTGGGCGGCTTCCCAGGTCTCCTCCGAGCACCTAAACCATTCGTCCACCGCAGGAGCCTCGGTCTGGCTCTGATGCCACGGTGCCAGAACCGGTTGATAACCTAGCACACATTGAAATGGAGACAGGTTAGTGGAGGAGTGGCGGAGTGAGTTCTGTGCCATCTCTGCCCAGGGAATGAACACCGCCCACTCCCCCGGCCGGTCCTGGCAATACGACCTCAGAAACCTACCCACATCCTGGTTGACTCTTTCCACCTGCCCATTGCTCTCGGGGTGAAAACCTTAGGTAAGGCTGACCGAGACCCCCAGATGCTCCATGAACGCCTTCCACACCCTAGACGTGAACTGGTAACCCCGATCAGACACTATGTCCTCAGGCACCCCGTAGACGTGGGTGGACAGAGCCTCCGCTGTCTGTAAAGCTGTAGGGAGACCGGGCAAAGGAAGGAGGCGACAAGACTTAGAAAACCGATCCACAACAACCAGGATCGTCGTATTACCTTGTGATGGTGGAAGATCCGTCACAAAATCCACCGACAGGTGTGACCACGGCCGCTGTGGAACGGGTAGGGGTTGTAATTTCCCTCTGGGCAGGTGCCTAGGCGCCTTGTACTGGGCGCACACTGAGCAGGAGGAAACATAAAACCTCACGTCCTTAGCTAAGTATTTCTCACTAAGACAGCGCACTGTCCGGCCGATACCTGGATGACCAGAGGAGGGTGATGTGTGAGCCCAAACGATCAGATGGTCGCGGACAGAGGACGGAACGTACATACGCCCAGATGGACACTGAGGGGGAGTGGGCCCTGTACATACCGCCCGCTCTATGTCCGCGTCCAGCTCCCATACCACCAGTGCCACCAGACAAGAGGCAGGAAGTATGGGAGTGGGGTCGATGGACCGCTCCTCTGTGTCATACAACCGGGACAGTGAATCTGCCTTGCCGTTCTGGGAACCTGGTCGGAAGGATAGAGTAAAATCAAAAACGGGTGAAAAACATGGCCCACCTTGCCTGGCGAGGTTCTGTCTCCTCGCCGCCTGGATGTACTCCAGATTACGGTGGTCAGTCCATATAAGAAAAGGGTGTTTAGCCCCCTCAAGCCAATGTCTCCACGCTTTCAGAGCCCTCATGACAGCCAACAGCTCCCGGTCCCCCACATCATAGTTGCTCTCCGCCGAGCTGAGCTTCTTAGAAAAGAAAAGCACAGGGGCGGAGTTTTGGTGGCGTACCCGAGTGATGAGACAGCACAGCTCCTATCCCAGCCTCGGACGCGTCCACCTGAACTATGAATGCCAGAGAGGGATCCGGATGAGCCAGCACGGGAGCCGAGGTAAACAGAGCCTTCAGGTGACCAAAGGCCCTGTCCGCCTCTGCTGACCACTGCAGTCGCACCGGTCCCCCCTTCAGCAGTGAGGTAATGGGAGCCGCTACCTGACCGAAGCCCCGGATAAACCTCCGGTAGTAGTTGGCAAACCCTAAGAACCGCTGCACCTCCTTTACCGTGGTTGGAGTCGGCCAATTACACACGGCGGAAATGCGGTCACTCTCCATCTCCACCCCGGACGTGGAAATGCGATATCCTAGGAAAGAGACGGACTGTTGGAAGAACAGACACTTCTCAGCCTTGACGTACAGGTCATGCTACAACAGTTGACCAAGCACACTGCGCACCAGGGACACATGCTTGGCGCGTGTAGCGGAGTATATCAATATGTTGTCGATATACACCACTACACCCTGCCCGAGCAGGTCCCTGAAGATCTCGTCTACAAAGGATTGGAAAACTGATGGAGCATTTTTCAAACCGTACGGCATGACGAGATACTCATAGTGCCCTGAGGTGGTACTAAATGCTGTCTTCCACTCGTCTCCCTCTCGGATACGCACCAGATTGTAAGCGCTCCTGAGATCCAGTTTTGTGAAGAAGCGCGCCCCGTGCATTGACTCGATCGCACTGGCTATGAGAGGCAGCGGGTAGCTGTACCTCACAGTGATCTGATTGATACCTCGATAGTCAATACACGTGCGCAGACCTCCATCCTTCTTCACAAAAAAGAAACTCGAGGAGGCAGGTGAAGTGGAGGGCCGAATGTATCCCTGTCCCAGAGATTCGGCAACATAGGTCTCCATAGCTGCCGTCTCTTCCTGTGACAGACTCCTGGGAATGGCTACGTCTAGCAGGAGATTTATCGCACAATCTCCTCGATGGGGTGGTAATTGAGTCGCCCTCTTCTTAAAGAAGGCGAGACCTGGTCTGGACTCCCCTTGAGAGCCCTCTGTTGCCACGAAATATTGGGGTCATGATAGGCCAACCAGGGTATGCCCAGCACCACGGGAAACACAGGAGAATCAATGAGGAAAATACTGATCCGCTCCTCATGACCCCCCTGCGTCACCATACTTAGTGGAGCTGTGGCCTCCCTAATCAGCCCGACTATCTAGGGCATGCACAGGGAAAGGCACATCAAGAGACACAATGGGGATCCCTAACCTATGGGCAAAAGAACGGTCAATAAAATTCCCAGCTGCACCTGAATCTACTAGCGCCTTATGCTGGGAATGCGGGGAACACTCAGGAAACTCTACCAACAAAAACATGTGAGCAACAGGGGGCTTTGGGTGAGTTTGGCGCTTACTCACCTGGGGTGACACAACAGTGCTCTGCCTGCCGCCTCGACTCCCTGAAGAACCCCCCCAACACCGGCCAGCAGTGTGTCCTCTGCGGCCACAGCTGGTGCAGGGAATGGCTCCTCCTCCGGCCCCCCTGAGCGCAGCACCTCCCAGCTCCATAGGGGTCGGAGCGGAGACACTGGAGGATGGAATTGACGGGCCCTGATCCGGACGTCCGCGGGTGGCCAGCAGGTTGTCCAGTCGGATGGACATGTCCACCAGTTGGTCCAGTGTGAGTGTTGTGTCCCTGCAGGCCAGCTCCCGATGGACGTCCTCCCGCAGACTGCACCGGAAATGGTCGATCAGGGCCCGGTCATTCCATCCCGCGCCCGTGGCCAGGGTACGAAAGTCCAGGGCGAAATCCTGCGCGCTCCTCGTCCCCTGTCTTAAGTGGAAAAGGCGTTCACCCACCGCTCTCCCCTCCGGCGGAAGGTCGGAAACCGCCTGGAAACGGCGAGTGAACTGCTCATAGTGGCCGCGTCACCTTCTCCCCATACGGCGTTGGCCCACTCCAGGGCTTTCCCAGATAAACAGGAGACAAGGGCGGAAACGCTCTTGCGTCCCGAAGGAGCCGGGTGGACGGTCGCCAGGTAGAGCTCCAGCTGTAGTAAGAAACCCTGGCACCCGGCAGCCGTCCCATCATACTCCCTCGGGAGCGAGAGCCTAATCCCACTGGGACCAGATGAAGGAGGGGTGACCAGCGGGGTAGGTGGTGGTGATGGTAGAGGTGCTGGCGTCCTCCTCTCTCCCATCGCTCCATGGTCAACAGCACGCGATCCATTGCACTGCCGAGATGTTGAAGCATGGTCGCGTGCTGCTGGACGCGCTCCTCTACCTGAAGAGGAGGGCTGTGTTCTCCTGCTGATTCCATGTTAATAGGGCTGTGATTCTATAATAGCTCTGGTGATGCAGGTCTGGCGGAATCAATCGCAGGAAACAGAGATGATTCAAAACTTATTTTACAACAGGAAAACAAACTACTCACGACAAGTAGAGTATACACTGCTCACCACACAACGGAGCCAACACATACAGATTAATTATCCCAGACAAAAACCAGGGGGGAACAGAGGGACTAAACAACACATGTAATTAGGGAAATGGAACCAGGTGTGGATGAGACAAGACAAACAGAAAATGAGAAATGGATCGGCGGTGGCTAGAACTCCGGTGACGTCGACCGCCGGTAGCCGCCCGAACTAGGAGAGGGACCGACTTCAGCAGAAGTCGTGACAGGGAGTCTGATGACGCTTCCTCGTTTTGATAAATCCTGCAAGGAAACATTCACATTTAACTTAGACACAGGTGCGTGTTTCAGAAACCGACACTAAGTGATAATTGAAATGGAAAGTAGGCTAAGTAATTCTATTACATTCAATTCAATATGGGGCGGCAGGGTAGATGGGGTGGCAGGGTAGATGGGGTGGCAGGGTAGATGGGGTGGCAGGGTAGCCTAGTGGTTAGAGCGTTGGACTAGTAACCGAAAGGTTGCAAGATCCCCGAGCTGACAAGGTCAAAATCTGTCATTCTGCCCCTGAACAAAGCAGTTAACCCACTGTTCCTAGGCAGTCATTGAAAATAAGAATTTGTTCTTAATTAACTGACTTGCCTAGTTAAATAAAAGGTAAAAAAAAACAACTATGAATTATCAATTAACTTTTTCAGTAGGAATACATCCACATTGTTAGAAATGGGAGAACAAAAGCTTTTTAGAAAGACATTAAACATCTTGAGTGGTAGGCTGCAGGCCAAAGGTAGACCAGAAGGATGTGTGTCTCTAAAGCTCTTCAGTCGCTCTACACAGGCTTGTAGCCCAGTGTCCAGAGTTGGAATGCAGCCTGGACACAGGAGCGTGAGCCTTTGTTGAAAGACTGGAAATCACATTGTTCCATCAGCACATACACAATTAGGAAGGACACTGGCCACTGGAAAGCTTGGATTATTCTCTTCAATTCATAGGCTGGTGAAATAATATATGTCAGCCTGGTTAGCTCGGCCCAGCAGTGTATAGGCCTAGAACCTATGAGACTAGCTAACTATGCTACATACCAGCTCAATATTAAAATTAGATTCACACAACATTTACATATTCAAACATTTGTTACAGCACTCTTCATTTCAAACTTTCCCAAAGTTCTCTAGGCCAATCAATACCAGTTGTAACATTAACTTACGGTATGTAACTGAGGTAAAGACAGATTCAGGTTGGACATTTGACGGATATTCGCCTATAGTTTTTCTTACGTCCACCAACAGCAGTTAGGGACCATCAACATAGTGACAAATCACATTTTTCATATTTCAATAGCTCTTTAACCATTACTCATAAAACTTTCAAAACTGGTTCTAGCTAACCCGATGGCAGAGACACATATTGCACCATTTTTTTATATCGATTTACATCTGGCACTATTTTTTATTATTTATAAAAAAAATAAAAAAAATAATAGCACCTTGGTCATGTGACCCACACACCTAAAACAAGGTATCATAATGTACACTCAGTGGGCCTACACATTGCACACCCTTGTTTGTTTGTCCATTTGGGTCTCATGAGATTTTACAACCATTTTTTAAAGTTTCAAATTTCAATAGCTCCTTGGTTATGTGACCTACAACCCTCTAACTACTTTCAGAATATACTTAGTAGCCTTATATATTGCCCACCCTTCAGTTTGTCAATTTTCATCTCACATGGTTTTTACATGAATTTTTCAAACTTACAAATTTCAATAGCTCCTTGGTCATGTGACCTATTGGACTCAAACAAGGTTCAGAATGTCCACTGACTACCCTTATATATTGCACACCCATAAGTTTGTCAATTTTAAAATCTCACACGGTTTTACATTAATTTTTCAACGTTTTTAATTTCAATAGTTCCCTGGTCATGTGACTTACACCCCTCAAACTACTTTCAGAATGTCCACTGACTACCCTTATACATTGCACACCCTTTAGGTCGTCCATTTTCATCTCACACGATTTTACACGGCCAGTAAGGTAGGCTGCAGTGGGTTTGCTGGGCAATACATATACTGAACATGTAACCACAATAATGGTGGCCAGATAAATAAAAACAAAGGCAATTGTAATTTGATTTTCTAATATATTCTGTCTACATGCAACTTAAATGGGTCATTGTCACATATATATGCCTTGTTAGGGAGATTAAGTATCATACATAAGGTGTTATGTAGTCAAAAAAAATGTGTTATTGCTGACAATACTGTTTATGCGATGACACATATTCACCATTTACTATAAAGTGACAGAATTAGGGCCATGTCATCAGAAACTCCAATTCCAGTTAACTACATAATGATATTACATGTCCTTAGACTTGGTTAGGTGCACATCTGATGTACTTCTATGTTCATCCTTCATACTGTATGAAATCTATTTTCCCACTATATGTTTAGAATTGTGATTGAAGAAATGCTTATTGTCATGTTATGACTAGTATTTATTACCTCACCCACAAGCCATTTGTGGGGCTGCTGAGTTTAAAACTCTGAATGATGGAGAAGGAACACAAAAAAAAAATATTTCCAGTAATCTAGTTGCGTGGCCTTTTTCAAGCTCAAAGTACTTCACATTTCACGTTATCCTAGATTTTATTAAATGTATTTTGACTAACAATAGACGATCTGTTAATTGTTAATTTAATATTATTATTTGAATCAACTTAAATATTTGTTATGTTAACAATAAATGTGGAGTTCTAATACCTAAAGCTACATTATTTTTGACAAATACACTGAAAAATGAAGCAGTGGACTTGACTGTAACTTACTATTCTCATTTGAATCAACTGGACTTAAATGTTGAGTTATCATAGCTAAAGCAACATTTATGTTGACAAATAAAAAACATTTAAGTCCACATCATCATGTCAGTATAACCAACCATTTTTAGTTTAATTAATTTCACATTTTGTTAAGTCAACTTTCAATTAAGTTATTGTAACTAGTAATACAGTTATCATAACTACATTTAAAGTTTACATAACAAAATGGTCTATGCAAGGATAACGTGACATGTTAAGTGCTCTGAGCTTGAAAAAGGCCACCCAACTAGCTGGAAATAATAAGTTGAAACAACAAAGCTAGAGTTATCTGATCTAAAGCCACATTTAAAAGAGTTAACCATTTGCAATCCTTGTTCAATCAACATGCACTTAAGCCAAGCCTACTTCATATTGAGTTATTGTAACAGAGTTCAACCTGTTTGGCTGCTGGTGCTACATTGTGGCTACGAGCAGGCCACACATAAATACATAACTATACTATTAATGACATAACATACAAGCTTGCCACAGGCTGCAAGTTGAGAACCACTGTTCTAACTCAACAAAATGACTAATAACAAATGTAAACTTAATATAACCCAGTATATACAGTTGGACAAAGTTCAGATTTAGTAAAGTTTCTCTCCATTTTGAAATGACTTTATATTTACAATGATTGTAAATCAATCAAGAGCACATTGATTGAAATCAATTAATTCCATCTAGCTTGTAATGACAACAAAATAGTCATTTTGTGTATTTCAGAACATTTATTACACTATGTATTAACCAACAATTACATCTGCAAAAATGGATTGTTCCCTAGAATGCATTTTGATCGTCATTAAAATAAAAATAAAATCGAACAATGCATATTTTTAAATGCTTGTTTTGGGGTGCATTTAAACGGGCAGCCAAATTCTGCTGTCACAAATTGGTCTTTTAACCAATATCAGCTAAGATTTTTTTTTTCTAAAGATAAATGTTTTGTTAAAAATATATATATATATATTTTTTTTTTTTTCCACTGTCCAATAAACAAGCAAAGACAACCTTCAGAATGGTTTCTAAGACAAGTTGGTGTTGTGTGTGAAAAAAAATTCTAACATGTTGTAAACATTTTCAGAATGCACTGTAGTTAATGGGAAGAGATGATAGCAAATCAATGGTCTCTAACAAAAGACGGCTGTAGTCTGAAAGTCACACGTAAAAATAGGGTAGTGTTTCCGGCGCCGACAGAGATGTCCGCCTCGCTTCGCGTTCTTAGGAAGCTATGCAGTATTTTGTTTTTCTATGTATTATTTCTTACATTGTTACCCCAGGAAATCTTAAGTTTTATTACATACAGCCGGGAGGAACTATTGAATATAAGAGCAACGTCAACTTACCAATATTACGACCAGGAATACGACTTTCCCGAAGCGGATCCTCTGTTTGGTCCACCACCCAGGACAATGGATCGGATCCCAGCCGGCGACCCAAAAACAACGGCGCCGCAGGAGAAGGGGCAGACGGGGCGGTCTTCTGGTCAGGCTCCGTAGAAGGGCACATCGTGCATCCGAGCAAGGGTTGCCTTCCAGAGAGACAGAGATTGTAATGTTCTTTGCTTCAGGGAAACATGGCTCACTCGGGATACGTTATCAGAGTCGGTACAGCCACCTGGTTTCTTCACGCATCGCGCCGACAGAAACAAACATCTCTCTGGTAAGAAGAAGGGCGGGGGTGTATGCCTTATGATTAACGAGACGTGTGTGATCATAACAACATACAGGAACTCAAGTCCTTTTGTTCACCTGACCTAGAATTCCTTACAATCAAATGCCGACCGCATTCTCTACCAAGATAATTCTCTTCGATTATAATCACAGTTGCGTATATCCCCCCCCAAACTGACACATCGACGGCACTGAAAGAACTTCATTGGACTCTATGTAAACTGGAAACCACATATCCTGAGGCTGCATTTATTGTAGCTGGGGATTTTAACAAGACTAATCTGAAAACAAGGCTCCCTAAATTTTATCAGCATATCGAATGTGCGACCCGGGCTGGCAAAATCCTGGATTATTGTTATTCTAACTTCCGCAACGCATACAAAGCCATCCTCCGCCCCCTGTTCGGCAAATCTGACCACGACTCCATTTTGAGGCTCCCAGCCTATAGACAGAAACTAAAACAGGAAACGCTGGTCCGACCAATCTGATTCCACGCTTCAAGATTGCTTCAATCACGTGGACTGTGATATGTTCCGCATAGCGTCGACAACAACATTGATGAATACGCTGATTCGGTGAGCGAGTTTATTAGCAAGTGCATCGGTGAAATTGTACCCACAGCGACTATTAAAACCTTCCCCAACCAGAAACTGTGGATTGATGGCAGCATTCGCACAAAACTGAAAGCACAAACCACTGCTTTTAACCTCCGACAGGCAATCAAACAAGTTAAGCGTCAGTATAGTTAGTCAGCGTCAGTATATGTACATACTTGTATTCATTCCTTTACTCTTGTGTGTATAAGGTAGTTGTGAAATTGTTAGATACTACTGCATGGTCGGAACTAGAAGCACAAGCATTTCGCTACACTCGCATTAACATCTGCTAACCATGTGTATGTGACAAATAAAATTTGATTTGATTTGATTAACTTAAGTCTTCCCAAAACTTTAGGCAAATAACAGCATCGTTGTCCGAGGAATTAACTCAACTACTGCAAGTAAAACAAAAACACACCAATTAGTTGTCTTAACGAAGATGGTTCTTCAGCCCATGCACTTTGCTGTACAGTTTTCTGCACCAATCTTCAATAATATTTTCTGAACTGTCTCAAAAGTGTACCTCAAACATTTTGGGTAATCCATGTTCAGACAATAAAGAAGTCCAAACAAAGTGGCAAAGGCATTTGGGACATTGTGAAGCTCATGTATGATCACCTGCTCTTCTATCACAAGGGCAACGTCCACATTGTCAGCTGGCATTGGGTCATCTGCTGCAGCTCCATCCACAACGACATCGATTTTCAGAATCAGTTGTCTTCTGAAAAACAGAACAAAAATAGGCAAAGATTAGAGGCAAAACATCCTCCAATACAATTTGTGAAACTTTCTGCAAATGTACTGTTGCATTTTGATGCAGGCAAGTGGGGTGGCAGGTAGCCTAGTGGTCAGGGGCATTGCGCCAGTAAACAAGCATGGTCCTTAAGCACATCAGTCAACCATGATTGCTCCCAGGTCTAGATAGAATGCGTTCTTAGTTGAGGTAAAACATGTCTGTTCTTTTCCTATTTGCAAAAAATAATTGATTGTCCGCTATAACGCCACAAAGGCCCATGGTCATCCAACACTGTATAGCTTACACTGTATAAAGCCTTGCATTTGTGTGACTGTCACGACTTCCACCAAAGGTGGCTCCTCTGCCTGTTCGTTCGGCGGTCGTCGTCACCGGCCTACTAGCTGCCACCGACCCTCTTTTTCCTTTCCGTTGATTTTCTGTATTGATTGCACCTGTTCCTTGTTTGTGTTTGTTGTTAGGGCTATTTAGCCGGTTAAGCCTGCCTCCTTTTGTGCGGGCTTGTTTTCTGTTTGTTGGTGTATGTGTTCGATTGATGAGTTTGGTGTCCTATTTTTGGCCCGCTCTTCTGTATTAGTTCGCCTATTTGTTTTGGCGTTGGACATTTTGCACACTGCATTAAAGTCAGTTTCCTGTTACTCTGCTCTCTGCGCCTGACTCCGCACCCACCACTCCTAGCTGTTGTGACAGTGACCTATAAACAGTCAGAGAGTTATGATTTTTACACCCAGGCTAAGAGCACTACAGATAAAAGGAATACATTTTTGGAAAGTGTACAAAGGTCTGAAGGGAAACAAGCTCGAGGTATGAGAAACGGTGTATATTATTATTATTATTATTATTACAGAAAATCTTATTGGACATTTTGCAGATTTTAAATAAGCACTTACATGTCTGTCTGTGAACAGTGCTGGCCATCTAGATTTTATGTCAATCACAAGGGGCTCATCTTCCACAATCTCCTTTCTTCTTAATGAGAAAGTAGTCATCATTGCTGCATCAACAGTTACCCAGTCAGGACTTCTTTACTGAATCTCTTCATGCATATAATACTTATTGTTGAAATTATATCTCAAATGAGAAAAGTACTGCTTAACATTACAGGGCACAGAAATGACAGAGGTCACATTTTATACAAGCAGAAACTGTTTCATGAACATTTCTTTCATGTTGTGTCAAATGCTTCTTGAGTGCTATTTCTGTTTTAAAGGTGCACGGACAGTCTTGATGGATACATGGTAATGGACAGGTTCTTGTATAATGTCCATGCTTCAATTTGTAATGTCTAATAAGGATGCGATGATTTGATGTGTCAAATCTGCAGTACTTACAGTTCCACTTCATCCACTGAAGGAATAATGCTTTTGGATTTCCAAGAATCTAAAAAAATTGTGTTTACATACAAAAAATGTATTCACTTTAGTTAAATATGTTAATTATTAACAAATTATTCTGAAATTGATTTTTTTTTAAATCAAGATATAAGTGCTATCTAGGTAAACCTGTTTACTAACTGCAAAATTCATTTTTATAACATGGTTTGTTTAACATAACATCTCATTACACCCAAACTAACAATTGTAAAATAACAAAATATATACTAACATTACTACTTGCAAGATTAGGCTAATTAATCATTAGAACATTCTTAGGTTTTTAAATCATATATTTTGGAAAAAGGAAGGGTTTAAACCCCAATACTAATTAGAAGCATGGCTAGCAAACATATTTCATTTGTACTAGCATACTAGCTAAATGCCACATACCCTTGAGAATTTACTTAGCTGCACATGCCTGTATCTGATGTTTGGCTAGCAAGTCACTAAACACAACAATAGTCAAATAAACTGATAACAGCTCATTACCACCCAATCTAATAGTAATTATAACTACAAGCATAGCTACAGTAGCAACAGTTGGCTTTTGTAGCTAGCTACTGTTATACAGGTTATCAAACAAATGACAAGTTAGTCAGCATGTCTGCAAGTTGGCACCATGTGTGCTGCTAGCTAGAGCGGTACTATTTAAAACTTCTTAGGGATAGGTGTCCCATTAACGGGACAGTTGTAAATGATACAGCGCCTTACGTATCTCAGATTTTAGAGAAACAACAAATGTCGGTACATATAAGTGTCTTACATCGGCTGAAAGCTTAAATTCTTGCTAATATAACTGCACTGTCCAATTTACAGAAGCTATTACTGCTAAAAAATGCCATGCTATTGTTTGAGGAGAGCTCCTAACAACAAACACTTTTTTCACCGCGATAGATTTGATAAATTCACCTCTGAAGGTGAAATGTGTACTTACATTCTGAAATCTTGCTCTGATTTATCATTCAAAAGGTCCCAGAGATAACATGAAGTGTCGTTTTGTTAGATAAAATCATTTTTCATATCCTAAAAAAGGTCCATATGGCATGCACGATCGATTTTGTATTTCCACTCGTTCAATTTGCAAGAAAGGAATCTGTGAAAATCTAACCCTAACGTTGTTTCAACCCGTCAATTCACGCTCGTATGTATTCCTCAGAGATCTTGGGATGTAACCAGACGTCACTATATAATTAGTATTCAATTATAAGTATTCAGACGACTTCCTTTTTTCCACATTTTATGTTAGTCTTATTCTAAAATTAAAAAAAATCCCTCAATCTACACACTACCCCACAAAGCGAAAACAGTTTTTTTTTTTTTTGTGCAAATGTATTAAAAATATAAAACATCCCTTATTAACACAAGTATGCAGACCCTTTGCTATGAGACTTAAAATTGAGCTCAGGTGCATCCTGTTTCCATTGTTCATCCTTGATGTTTCTACAGCTTTGTTTCACAGAAACATGGCTCACTCAGGTTACGTTATCAGAGTCGGTACAGCCACCCGGTTTCTTCACGCATCCCGCCGACAGAAACAAACATCTCTCTGGTAAGAAGGGCAGGGCTGTATGCCTTATGATTAACAAGTCGTGGTGTGATCGTAACAACATACAGGAACTCATGTCCTTTTGTTCACCTTGTAACGGTTTTGAATTGAGGTTATTGTTTATAGGGGTGCCAGGTAGGTTGTGCCTACCAGAGAAAATATTGTTTCTCCTTTTGGTTTGGGAGGGAATGAGTCCCGTCTGGTCCGTCAAGTCTACACCAATACAAAAGGACTCATGTAAAAGTCAGGATGGACATACACTTCATAAACCCTTAACAATGGAAATAACTTCAAAACAACTGTATTCTTTTGCGTGGGTTGTATTACCAACATAAATGATCACACACACATAATAATATAACAAATAATGAGCTCTGGTTCCTCCAGAAAAGTCCTGTACCTCGGGCCTAAACGAGTCCAGCCCGGTAAAGGAGTTCAGGGAACTCAAGTGACCTTAGTCACGCAATGTTTGTCCGTTCATAAAAGTGTAGCATAAACCCGGTATCAATCATACAATCAAAATAACAATTACTTTACCACACAATCATAAAGCGTATCAAATCTTAAGTCCTCAACTACAACTTACCACATAAATCATCACGGTATACATCACACCAAAACAAATGAAATACCGTATACAAAAAGGTGGTGGTCAGTCAGTTAGACAATCCAATCCGCCAACAGATCTTCAGCGGAGAAAGGCCACGAAGAACAACTGACACAAAGAGTGGATCCGATCCTAGGTAAACTTGCTATTAGGCTACAAAAGTACACTTTTAAATAAAACAAAACGGAAGACAGAAGCTTCGTAACCGAGTGTTGAACACGTCCTCATTCGCGTCTCAATCACAACCCCACTTTTGCGCAGCTGATCCTGGCTATTTAATTGGGAATTAAAGGGGAAGCGCTCTATTGGAAGGAGAAGCACTGACATGGTTCAGACAAATTCAGGGCCGTCACAACCTGACCTAGAATTCCTTATGATCAAATGCCGACCGCATTATCTACCAAAAGAATTCTCTTCGATTACAATCACAGCCGTGTATATCCCCCCCAAGCAGCCACCTCCGACAGCCCTGAAAAAAATAATTGGACTCTATGTAAACTGGAAACCTCATATCCTGAGGCTGCATTTATTGTAGCAGGGGATTTTAACTTAGGGAGCGGCAGGTGAGGTGACGGTTTTGGAGAGTCTGGCGTGCCCAAAGCAAAATGCCTGCCACTCAGGCTCAGAAAATAGGATATGCACATAATTAGTACTATTGGACGGGAAACACTCTGAAGTTTCTAAAAGTGTTAACATAATGTCTGTGAGTATAACAGAACTTATTTAGCAGGCAAAAAACTGAGAAAAGAACATCCGGAAATCAGTTTCTGGTGACCTTTGGCTCTGTTAGACACACTCCCTATTGAATCCATTTGTTACCAGGACTGAGACTGCAGTACCTATGGCTTCCACTAGATGTCAGCAGTCTATATACAAAGACTCAGAGACATTGGAGTAAACACAACGAACGAATAGGTACAGGAAATGGCATGGGGACCTGAAATGTCAACAAGTTTTCTCGGGCGCGAGTCTGGCTGGAGCGCCCCACTTTATTTTACTTATATAAGGTATAGGTGACCATCCGAGTGAAATATTATCGCTAATATTCATAAAAGGATAGCTAAGGATGCATTTTAACTGCTATTTGATTTGTTTAGGAAAAGTTTATAGGTATATTTGAACGCGTTCTCTTCACGTTTCAATGGGCGATTCGACGTTGAATTTCTGAACATAACGCACCAACCAAACAGAGATTTATGGATATAAATGACTTTTCCTAACAAAAGAACCATTGGATGTCTTCGTTGGACACTTGGGAAGCCCTCAGCAGAAGTTCTTCAATAGGTAAGGGATTTGTTTTCACTGTGAAATGTGTTTTGTGTGAACCGCAATGGTTTATGAATTTATGCAGAAATATTGGAGGTGCTACCCTCAAACAATCAAATGTTGTGCTTTTGCCGTAAAGCCTTTTTGAAATCTGACAATGCTGTGATATTGCCAAGACGCAGAGCTTTTGATGACTATGCAACACTTGTATATTGATGAATGTTTAATATTTCAACTTTTGGATTTTGAATTTGGCGCCTTGCATTTCACCGGGTAGCGCCCCACCACTCCGTAAGTACTTAACAAGGCTAATCTGAAAACAAGGCTCCCTAAATTTGATCAGCATATCGAATGCGCGACCCGGGCTGGTAAAACTCGGGATTAATGCTACTCTAATTTCCGCAATGCATACAAAGCCCTTCCTCGCCATCCTTTCGGCAAATCTGACCACGACTCCATTTTCTTGCTCCCAGCCTATAGACAGAAACTAAAACAGGAAACGCCCGTGCTCAGGTCTGTTCAACGCTGGTCCGACCAATCTGATTCCACGCTTCAAGATTGCTTCGATCACATGGACTGGGATATGTTCCGGAAAGCATCGGACAATAACATTGATGTATACGCTGATTTGGTGAGCGAGTTTATTAGCAAGTGCATCGGTGATGTGGTACCCACAGTGAATGTTAAAACCTTCCCCAACCAGAAACCGTGGATTGATGGCAGCATTCGCACAAAACTGCTTTTAACCAGGGTAAGGCGACCGGAAACATGACCGAATACAAACAGTGTAGCTATTCCCTCCGCAAGGCAATCAAACAAGCTAAGCGTCAGTATAGAGACAAAGTAGAGTCGCAATTCAACGGCTCAGACACAAGACGTATGTGGTAGGGTCAACAGTCAATCACGGACTACAAAAAGAAAACCAGCCCCATCGCGGACACCGATGTCTTGCTCCCAGACCAACTAAACAACTTCTTTGCTCGCTTTGAGGACAATACTAACACGGCCCGCTACCAAAACCTGCGGGGTCTCCTTCACCTCAGCCAACGTGAGTAAAACATTTAAACGTGTTAACCCTCGCAAGGCTGCCGACCCAGACAGCATCCCTAGCCGCGTCCTCAGAGCATGCGCAGACCAGCTCGCTGGTGTGTTTACGGACATATTCAATCAATCCCTATCGCAGTCTGCTGTTCCCACATGCTTCAAGAGGGCCACCGTTGTTCCTGTTCCCAAGAAAGCTAAGGTAACTGAGCTAAACGACTATCGCCCCGTAGCACTCACTTCCGTCATCATGAAGTGCTTTGAGAGACTAGTCAAGGATCATATCACCTCCACCCTACCTGACACCCTAGACCCACTCCAATTTGCTTACCGTCCCAATAGGTCCACAGACGACGCAATCACACTGCACACTGCCCTAACCCATCTGGACAAGAGGAATACCTATGTAAGAATGCTGTTCATCGATTACAGCTCAGCATTCAACACCATAGTACCCTCCAAACTCGTCATTAAGCTCGAGACCCTAGGTCTCGACCCAGCCCTGTGCAACTGGGTCCTGGACTTTCTGACGGGCCGCCCCCAGGTGGTGAGGGTAGGAAACAACAACTCCACCCCGCTGATCCTCAACACTGGGGCCCCACAAGGGTGCATTCTCAGCCCTCTCCTGTACTCCCTGTTCACCAATGACTGCGTGGCCATGCACGCCTCCAACTCAAATCATCAAGTTTGCAGACGACACTACAGTGGTAGGCTTGATTACCAACAACGACGAGACGGCCTACAGGGAGGAGTTGAGGGCCCTCGGAGTGTGGTGTCTGGAAAATGACCTCTCACTCAATGTCAACAAAACAAAGGAGATGATCGTGGACTTCAGGAAACAGGAGAGGGAGCACCCCCCTATCCACATTGACGGGACAGTAGTGGAGAAGGTGAAAAGTTTTAAGTTCCTCGGCGTACACATCACGGACAAACTGAAATGGTCCACCCACACAGACAGCGTGGTGAAGAAGGCGCAACAGCGCCTCTTCAACCTCAGGAGGCTGAAGAAATTTGGCTTGTCACCAAAAACACTCACAAACCTTTACAGATGCACAATCAAGAGCATCCTGTCGGGCTGTATCACCGCCTGGTACGGCAACTGCTCCGCCCACAACCGTAAGGCTCTCCAGAGGGTAGGGAGTTCTGCACAACGCATCACCGGGGGCAAACTACCTGCCCTCCAGGACACCTACACCACCCGATGTCACAGGTAGTCCAAAAAGATCATCAAAAACAACAACCACCCGAGCCACTGCCTGTTCACCCCGCTATCATCCAGATGGCGAGGTCAGTACAGGTGCTTCAAAGCTGGGACCGAGAGACTGAAAAACAGCTTCTATCTCAAGGCCATCAGACTGTTAAACAGCCATCACTAACATTGAGTGGCTGCTGCCAACATACAGACTCAATCTCTAGCCATTTTAATAATTAATAATTGGATGTAACAAATGTATCACCAGTCACCTAAACAATGCCACTTTATATAATGTTTACATATCCTACATTACTCATCTCATATGTATATACTGTACTCTATACCATCTACTGCATCTTGCCTATGATGTTCTGCCATCGCTCATCCATATATTTATATGTGCATATTCTTAATCATTCCCTTACACTTGTGTGTATAAGGTAGTTGTGAAATTGTTAGATTACTTGTTAGATATTCGTCACAACTTCAGCCGAAGTTAGTCCCTCTCCTTGCTCGGGTGGCATTCGGCGGTCGAAGTCACCGGTCTTCTAGCTACCGCCGATCTACTTTTCATTTTCTATGTTTTTTTTGTCTTCATTATACACACCTGGTTTCTATCCCATAATTACATATTCCTTATTTAACCCTCTGTTCCCCTCTTTTTTGGTGCGTGATTGTTTGTGTTTCTTTGTTTCCGTTTATTCGAGTGGTTGGTTTTTTCCCCCACTCATTTTGGAATTATTGAGTAAAGCATTTGAAAACTCATATTCGTTGTCCTGCGCCTGACTCTGCCTTACCTGCATCACGGAGAACTTTGACAGAATCACGCACCACCCATGGAGTCAGCAGGATCACCCAGCCTTCCTCTACAAGTCGAGGAGCGCCTTCAGCAGCATGCGACAATGTTGCAGACTCTTGGCACAGCCATGGATAGCGTGCTGCAGAGAAGACCGGTGCTGCAAGAGAGAGCGATGGGAGAGAGGAGGATTTTCAGCGCCTCTACCATCAACACAACCTCCCACTCCACAACCCACACAACTGTCCACCCCTCCTTCACCTGGTCCCGGTGGGATTCGGCTTGCGCTCCCGAGGGAGTATGATGGGACGGCTGCCGGGTGTCAGGGGTTTCTACTCCAGATGGAGCTCTACCTGGCGATCGTTCACCCGGCTCCTTCAGGACGCGAGAGCGTGTCCGCCCTCGTCTCCGGTCTATCCGGGAAAGCCCTGGAGTGGGCCAACGCCGTATGGGGAGAGGAAAGAGCGGCGTTGGACCACTACGAGGAGTTCACCCGCCTTTCCGGGCAGTATTCGATCATCCACCTGAGGGTAGAGTGGCGGGGGAACGCTTGTTCCACCTCAGACAGGGGACGAGGAGCGCACAGGACTTTGCGCCGGCGCGGCCAGAGTGACAGGGCCCTGATCGACCAATATACAGTGGGGCAAAAAAGTATTTAGTCAGCCACCAATTGTGCAAGTTCTCTCACTTAAAAAGATGAGAGAGGCCTGTAATTTTCATCATAG
>QNTS01000460.1:308310-352450 GCA_003317085.1 Hucho hucho
GGGGGGGGGGCTATGATCCTCCCCCCAGGGCACGTCATGACACCACCCAACCAAACTGAGCAATCGGGGGAGAAGGGCCTTGGTCAGGGAGGTGACCAAGAACCCGATGGTCACTCTGACAGAGCTCCAGAGTTCCTCTGTGGAGATGGGAGAACCTTCCAGAAGGACAACCATCTCTGCAACACTCCACCAAACAGGCCTTTATTGTAGAGTAGCCAGACGGAAGCTACTCCTCAGCATTTAACCCAACCCCCTCTGTATCAGAGAGGTGCGAGGGGCTGCCTTAATCGACGTCCATGTCATCAGCGACCAGAGAGCAGTTGTTGTTGTGGGTTAACTGCCTAGCTCAAGGGCAGAATTGCAGATTTTTCAATTTTGCCGGCTCAGGGATTTGAACCAGCGACCTTTCGGTTACTGGCCCAACACTCTTAACCGCTAGGAACAAAGAGAGGGGTGGGCTCAAGGAAGGGAAAAAGAGTGTGATGTTGCAGTGTATAGGGAGGGTAGGGTTGGTGTTAGGATACAAACCCAGTTTAGGGTTAGGAGTAGGGATTTTGTTAGGTGGTGCTCAGTATGGTGAAAAGAGTAGTGTCTGGTGGATGGGCTTTGTAGGTCAGAAGGAGGATCTTGTAATCAATGAGTTGGAAGATAGGGAGCCAGTGGAGTTCAAGGTAGACAGGGGTGATGTGCTTCGAGAACTTAGTGTCGGTGAAGAGTCGTGCTGCAGAGTTGAGCCATTTAGAGCTTATGAAGGGAGCTTGAGTTGATGCCGGAGAGTAGTTGCAGTAGTCAAGATGGGAGGAGATGAATGCATGTATGAGGATTTCAGCAGAAGGTTGGGAGAGGGAGGACCTGACTTTGGCAATGTTGCGGAGTCTGTCTCATGTGGTGGTCAAAGGAGAGGGTGGAGCCCAGGATGACGCCAAGGTTACGAGCATGGAGGGAGGGAGATACAGTGGTGTCGTCAATGGTGAGGTTGGCAGTTATGGTGAAGGTAGATTTGGTGCCAATGAGGAGTTCCATTTTATCACATTTGAGCTTGAGGAAGTTTTGCTGCATCCATGTTGTTATTCCAGAGAGGCAGGATTCGATGTGGGTCAGAGGTGGATTGAGGAGGGATTTGGTGCTAAGGTAGATTTGGGTGTCGTCGGCATAGCAGTGAAGGTCAAGGATGAAGTCTGACCAATGGGGAGGATGTAAATGATGAAGAGTAAAGGACCCAGAACAGACCCCTGGGGGACACCCAGTCTAACTGCAGCTGAGTCTGATGTGTGGCCATTGAGGGAGATGTAGTGGGTCCGGTGTGTGAGGTATGATTGTAGCCAGGAGAGTGTGTTGCCCTCAACACCCAGAGCCTCAAGCCTGGTGAGGAGGATCTTATGGCTCACTGTGTCAAAAGTGGCACTGAGGTCATCAGGATGAGGAGGTCATTGACAACTTTGAGGAGTACAGATTCAATACTGTGAAGGTGGCAGAAACCAGACTGGAGGTGACGAACAGATTGTTGATTAGCAGGTGGGTTTGTAATTGGGAGGCAACAGTACGTTCCAGAGTCTTGGCAAGGAAGGCTGGAGATGGGGGTGACTGCAGCTGTTTTGTAGTTGGAGGTGACAGTTTCATGGGGAACGGAGAGGTTGATGATGCGAGCTTTGATGAGAACAGTGGGAAGAGGATCCAGGGAGCAAGTCTTGAATGAGTTTTGAGATATAGGGAGAGTCAGTGGGGATCTTGTCCTTGAAAAACTGAGTTCAGTGGAGGGAGTAAAGAAGTTGTTGTCACGGGGCTAAAGCAGTTTTCTGACAGTGAAAGAGTCCGGGAGTTCTTATTGGAGCTGTTAATGATGTTGGAGAAGTAGGTGGACCTGGCAGCGCTGAGGCCATCTCTGTAGGTAAGGTGAAGGGACAGGGCAGAGCAGATGGTATCAGAGAGTTGGAGGGAGTCAACAGCTTTAATGTTGTGGAAAGAGATGAGGCATTTGTCAGTGTTCCCTCATACAGGATCTTGTGGTCAGACAGTGGGAACGGGAAATATGAGTTAGGTTGACTCCAACAGAGCTGACGAGATCATATATGTGTCCCTTGACGTGTGGGAAAATTGACATGTTGGGTAATATTGAAACAGTCCAGAACAGGAAAGAAATCCGAGGCAGGTTTTGAGTTTGATCAGTCCTCGTGAATATTCATATCGCCAAGCAAAAGTAAGTTAGAGTTAATGCTGCTACCAGTATAGTTAATGCTGCTACCAGCAGTACAGACCAGTTTCGACGTGAGCCACGATAACCGATGAGCAGCCAGGGATAAGGACATCAGAGGAGAGCCGATAGTTATTATTCAGGTGGCGAAGATCAAGGTGGGAGTAGTATTTAGTCTGGGAAAAAAACAGGGAGGGACAAACCATAGTAATCCAGGACAGAGCGCAAACAGGAGGAACAGAGAGGAGCCAGTGGGCAGGTGCATTACAATTTAGATCCAATAAAATGTCAGATACATCCACAGAGAAACGGTCAGCAAAGCAGAATGCCAGAGTTCAACTAGCCTACTCTAACCCCGCTAGCAATAGATCCCACAGTCAAAAACACATCTGAAACACAACCCTCACCAGCAGAACAAAAGCAAAGAATACCCATTCCATTCAATTTCATCAGTAGACCTTTCCGCCACATTGTATCATATGCTTTTTCAATGTCAAAATATACTATTAACATCACTTCCATCATTGCCAAAGCTTTGGTCACCTCAGCACTAACTTTAACTAATGCATCAAGGGTAGTCCTTCCTTTTCTGAGTCCACTCTGGTATGGACTTAATAGACTCCCTAGGTTCCAGATAATACATAAATCTGCCTACAAACAACTTTTCCATTAGTTTACAGAGATTTGATGTAAGTGTAATAGGTCTATAACTAGCAGGACTGGATGGATTTTTACCAGGCTTCACAAAATGCAACACCACAGCACGTTTACATCCTGATGGGAGCACTCCTTTCCTCCATATTTAGTTAAATTCAAAGTCTTTCCCAAATCTTCTGTGGGCAGATGTCTAAACATAATGTACCATAATCGATCCTCACCTGGAGCAGTGCAACCACACCCCTCTAAAGCCCTCATTATTTCAAACATGGTGAAGTCAGCATCCAGTGATTCTCGAGAATCACACTTCTTATGCTATACGTCTTCATGTATTCTTAGCTTTTCTTCATGACGTCTTTTACATTCATCACTTAGATTGTCAAATTTATGCACTGCTGCAAAAGCTCTTCCTAGAGCATCTGCTTTTTCTATTTGAAACAGCCATAACATCTTACTCTGCTAACAAAGGTATCTGTACGGTCTTTCCTTTCCACACATCCCCCAGTTGTTTCCCTTCCTATAGAAGAACAGAATTCTATGCACTACACCTTCTTTGATAAATGTAGCACACCCACCACCCGAACCCTCTATTCTATCACTTCTCACAGAGATAAACCCAGGTATAATATAATCCAACTGAGGTTTAAGCCATGTTTCTTGTATACACCCCACGTCCGGTAAAACAACTAAATCATGTATAAACTTCTTAAATTCTTGTCCTTTGGCTATCAAACTCCTAGTGTTCCATTGAACAAGGAACACCATAATACTATTTATTATCCTGATCATCATTTCAATTTTGATTCCGCATCCGATTTATATTTATCGTAACTTCAGAAATCTTTGGCTGCCTTCACTATTTATTTTATTTGTGCAATCCTGCTCGTATGTGGAGCAGTCATATTGATTGCCCTACAGATGAAGGACAAGAAGTCTACACAATCTACTACTATGGTTCTCTATAATCAAGAATTTATGCTCACATATCACATTAACAATTGGCTGAGGTTCTACCTGCCTCCTTGGAGCTGCCACTATCTGCCGATATGTTGTACCTGGAGTATTTTCAACACTAGGTTTGTTATTCACTTTCCGAACAGCCTTAGCATTGGATACATTGTTTGGAATTTTGTACCTCTGCGCTTCCATGGTTTTCTGTTGTACTTCACATGTTCTCGGTCACAGTTACAACAGTAACTTTAGCATCAGGCCCACATTTCCCATACTCGTGATCCCCACCACACTTTGCACATCTCATTTTACCTTTGCACACATCAGCAACATGCCCCATCCATGCTCACTTAAAACACCGAAGTGTAGGTGGCACATACTCTCTAACAGGATAACTGAGTGATCCTAGCTGCACCCCATCTGGCAGGTTCTGTTTAAAATGTACTGTTGTACTTTTTTTTTTTTTTTTCATCCTTTTTGCTCAATAACTTTTCCTATTTTCAGGGAAGCCTTAACTTAAGGGCCTCCTGAGTGGCGCAGCGGTCTAAGGCACTGCATCTCAGTGCTAGAGGCATCACTACAGACCCTGGTTCTATCTCGGGCTATATCACAACCGGCTGTGCTTGGGAGTCACATAGGGCAGCGCACAATTGGTCCAGCATCGTCCGGGTTAGGGGAGTGTTTAGCCGGGGTAGGCTGTCATTGTAAATAAGAATTTGTTCTTAACTACTTAGCGCCCCACTCCCGACACAACCCGGTGAAATGCAAGGCGCCAAATTCAAAATCCAAAAGTTGAATTATTAAACATTCATCAATATACAAGTGTTGCATAGTCATCAAAAGCTCTGCTTCTTGGCAATATCACAGCGTTGTCAGATTTCAAAAAGGCTGTACGGCGAAAGCACTACATTTGATTGTTTGAGGGTAGCACCTCCAAATTTTTTACCATTAGCATAAATTCATAAACCATTGCGGTTCACACAAAACACATTTCACAGCGAAAACAAATCAATTACCTTTTGAAGAACTTCTGCTGAGGGCTTCCCAAGTGTCCAACGAAGACAATCCATGGTTCTTTTGTTAGAAAAAGTAATTTATTATATCCATAAATCTCCGTTTGGTTGGTGCATTATGAGAAAATACAGCGTCCACTCGCCCATTGAACCGTGAAGAGAACTCGTTCAACCTATACCTATACACTTGTCCAAGAACAATCAAACATCATTGATAATGTATCCTTAGGAACACTTTTATGTATATTTAGTATAATATTTCAACCGGAATATAAACTGGGCGATAAGAAAGGAAAAAACCACAGCGCGCGCAAGCCAGTGAACGCGCATCCGCTTCTGTTTACTTCTTGTGACCACTTCCCAATTCTTCTTCTATTACCATCCAGACCAACTAAACAGAATCAAAACACTGTCTAGAGACTGTTGACATCCAGTGGAAGCAATAGGTACTGAAATCTTACTCCCTTATATGGTCATTTTCAATAGGGAGGGGTTCAAAATGAGGCAGTGTGTCAAAAACACTTTTTCCAGGACAGAAATTCCTCGGGTTTTCGCCTTGCTATATCCGTTCTGTTATACTCACAGACAATATTTGAACACTCTTAGAAACTTCAGTGTTTCCTATCCAATAGTACTAATTATGTGCATATCCTATTTTCTGGGCCTGAGTGGGAGGCATTTTACTTTGGGCACGCCAGACTCTCCAAAACCGTCACCTCAGGAGCTGCTCCCTAAGACTTGCCTAGTTAAATAAAGGTTAAATAAAATCTAAATATTAAAAACTTCTTCCATAGTCATTTCCAATGGCATCCCAGCAATTACTCCTCTCAGTTTAGACATAGCACCTGGAATGTGACATGTCACCCAACCCCCATTTAGTGAGTTAAATTTCAAAACGTTCTCCTGCTGAATTTGACTATTTAAATTACCAGGACCTTCCCATAACCCAGCGTTTCGGCATCCTTAATCACCCCAATCTCTTTCCTAATTGCTTTTGTCAAACGCAACGGATGGAAGTACTTACTAGCTGGTTCTGGGGACACTACCATAACTTTATAATGTTCTACTCCAACCTCTTTCTCTAAAGTAGTCCTGCACTTTACAGGTCTACTCTCAACACTACTCATTGTTTCCTCCATCACCCTCATTATGATTTCTCTTACTCCTGTTCGTCCTATTTACAACAGGTGTAATTAGCTGATCATCACTGGTTTTATCACCGTTATCAATTGCCCTAACGCTACCATGGTACTATCCACTTGTACAGCTGTGCCAAAAAACAAACAAAGATACAGCTTGTCCCTTAACCAAAAACGACTTCATATAGGAGTTGCGCCTGTTGTCATAGAGATTGATAGAGGACTCATCATGGATGTAACCTATTTTAGCATTGTCAATGAGGGCTTCCACCATTTTAAAATAGTAAACTGGGTGGGGATTTCTATGAGTTGGGAGCAATCAGCCAATGAAGAAGAAGAAAAATTGCTACTTTAAAATGGAGATGGAAAGATGAGCCCTCTATATATCTCAATGACCTGTTGTTCACACGCGTATCTACCCTCTCATTGGCTAGAATGGTCGACTCCCACCTGATCTCGCCTGCCTTCCATCTTTGAGGACATGTATTACCATTGTTAGAGTGGTCACTTGAATATCTTGTCAACATAAAGGACAATCTTCGTTGTGAATTAAATGTACAAATATGGCGGAGGTGAGTAAGAAAACCGGGCAGAAGCATTTTAGCTATTTGAAAGCTGTATTTTTCAGATAGTTAGTGTTAAATCAACGGTGTCACTATCGACAGTGGTCTTTAAGGTTTTTATCTGAATTGCCGATTTTCAGTATTGTCATTTTGCAGTAAAAATCTGAAACAGCGGCGTCCTCGGTTACGGTTGTAGCAAATATATGTATAACTATAAGTAACCCTCCTGTGGTTGTAGCCTAGCTAGCTAACCGTTAGCTGACGCTAGGTCCATGGCAGGGGTTCGCTAACTAGCTACGTTACCTGGGCAGCTAGAATGTTTCGTACCGATAAATCCAGTGAAATTCGATTTTTCTACAATATCAACTGAGATTATTCAAACGTGTGTCGGTAACTGTGCTCAGTGGCATTGCATTTAGTTTTACTGTTCACAAATTAGTTAGCTACCTAAACGTTGTATAAAACATTTAGCTAACGTAACGTTGTAGGCTACATTAAGTGGCTGTACCGTTAACGTTAGCTGTCGAGAATTCAGCATTGGGCCATAGTTTTCCTTAACACACCAGCTATCGTTTCTGGGAGCATAACACGAGCTAACTAGCTACAAGATTGTGGTTACTGCTGAACGCACATAGATGAAGATTTCATGCAATTTACTGGGGGGGTCCAACTATTTTTTTTTGTTGGTCTGGAGTGGGTTGTGCTATTTATTTATTTTTTATTATTAGGCACAGGGGAGGGTAGTGTCCCCCCTCACGGTTTACATTCGGTATTTGCAAGTTTTACTTCATAATGTCTTCCATGCTAGCCACATTTCCTCATCACATTTTTGAAGATGTTTTGGTAAATCCCTTATGCACTATGCTTTTCTGTGTGCTAACTTTCGCTATATCACAGGTCACTATAGTCTACCAGTCTAACGGGCTATCCTGCACTCTATCCACCATTCAGTGACAATAGTGGTAGGGGGATAATTTGTCCAGATCTGCAATAGGCTTACTCGCGATCATACCACACATAATAAAAACATTAAAAGCTGCATCAATTGTAATATAAATCCACAAAAAAATGTGGAATAGCGGAAAGGCCAGGTGCATCATTGAGCATGAAAGAACAGTGAAGACATGACACACAGCTCAAAAAGCTCCCCTGTTGGTCTTGTTTAGGGGCAATGCAATTATCCTACCTAGACTAGCCTACAACAATGCAATGAATAATTGCATTGTTTTCAAGCGAGTACAAAATTCTACTCTAGGCTGCAGTGAAAATGTAATTTGAATAACAGCACAGAAGCCCTGTGATTTGAACGTTTCATTCGATTTTGATCAGTTGTGGGTCTACTCTCGACAGTTTATAAGGTCTAGAAAGAGTAGCAGGCCAGTCTGGCTGTATTTTTACATCTGATACTGAATACTCTGTTGCAGGTCATCCTATAATAATAATAATAATGTGGCCCCATATGCTCCCGGCAGACCCAGTTATTCAGGAAAGCTTAGTACACACTCTGCATCCTCTCCGAGCGGCTATTCTTCGCGCACCTAGAACCTACACTTCAATATAGCCTAAATATTTATAATTTAACTTTTATGTATTACATTTCTATGTGGCCAGGACCTAAAATTAACACTTGCCAAATGCGGGTAGATTTTGGCATTGGCGGTTAAGATGTCTATTTCACCAGCAGTTCACTCGTATTTGTGACTAGAAAGTATGATCACATTTATAGTAAAATAAATGCTGCAGTAGTTTTCAATGTTTCTGCCATTTTGTTTCATAGCTGGTAAATTAATTGCACAAAGTAAACTACGAATCCTATATAGCCTATTCCACCTCGTGCTGCAACACTGCCTGGCTGAGGACTGTGGCATGTGAAGCACTGAGTGATATATATACATTTTTAGAAGCGCTGCACACAGGCTTAAAAGTTGGTCTAATTTAATTGAAACGAAAGTCTACTGAAGTGAGACATTGTCCTTGTTTCTTGTCTATTGACGTTGTTTCTATGTTTGCGTTTCAACTGCTAGGGAAGAGAAGACAACGCGTCTACTAGTCAGTGTCAATCTCACAGGCACTAACACCGACTGGAGTCACGCTACCAATGTAACCTCCCGCCCTTAAAGGGGCAGGTCAACATTTGTCTCGTGATATTTTGGTTAACTTCTCAGGGAGCAGCTCCCGAGGTGACGGTTTTGGAGAGCCTGGCGTGCCCAAAGTAAAATGCCTCCCATTCAGGCCCAGAAAATAGGATATGCATATATTTAGTACCATTGGATAGGAAACACTCTGAATTTTCCAAAACTGTTAACCATTTGTCTGTGAGTGAAACAGAATGGATATGGCAGGCAAAACCCCGAGGAATTTCTGTCCTGGAAAAAGTGATTTTGACACATTGCTCATTTGGGAACCCCTCCCTCATGAAAATGACCATATAAGGGCATATGAATGCAGTACACATCGCTTCCTTATGATGTCAACAGCCTCGANGAGATTTATGGATATAATACATGACTTTTTCTAACAAAAGAACCATGGATTGTCTTCGTTGGACACTTAGGATGACCTCAGCAGAAGTTCTTCAACAGGTAATTGATTTGTTTTCGCTGTGAAATGTGTTATGTGTGTGCCACGCTGGCTAATGAATTCATGGCTATGAGAAAGTATGTGAGGCGCTGCCCTCAAACAATCAAATGTAGAGCTTTCGCCGTAAAGCCTTTTTGAAATCTGACAACGCTGTGATATTGCCAAGAAACAGAGCTTTTGATGAGTATGAAACACTTGTATATTGGTGCATGTTTAATAATTCAACTTTGGGATTATGAATTTGGCGCTTTACATTTTACCTGGTGGTGTCGGGAGTGGCTAGCGACCCACCGCTCCCTGTCTAGTTAAAAGACTAGGTCACAAAAAATGAAATTAAACCATAGACTACATTACTTATACATTTATTGTTTTAGAAACATTACAAAGCACACCATTTTTTGTTTTGTTGGTGAAATTTGTCTGGTAAAAAATCTGAGTGGGTGGTAGATTTTTAAATCTACCTGCTGCAGTGGCTGGTGGACCAAAAACTACATTTTATGCCCTGTATGTGGCATCAACACAACCAGTCAATGTTTTAATCTGATTAGGCTACTTCAAAGTCTCTTGAAGGCCTGCTCACATTCATACAAAATATAATTTCAGCATCCTCAAAATGACTTGACATTAAACAGGTTTCCATCCAATCTTTTTATACAACTAAAGTAGCCTACATGTTAGATTTTAAAAAAGTAAGGACATTGCGACTGGTTGTGGGCTCCCGAGTGGCGCAGCGGTCTAACCTGTTTGGGATCACCGGACCGCTAGTGGTCCACCTATGACAACATCCGGTGAAATGCAGAGTGCCAAATTCAAATTACAAAAATAGTAATATTAACCATTCATAAATACAAGTGTTGTACACCATTCAAAAGCTTAGAATCTTGGTAATCGAACCACGTTGTCCGATTTACAATAGGCTTTTACGGCGAAAGCAGAACATTCGATTGTCTGAGGACAGCGCCCCACAACAACATTATTCAAACCAGCACAGGCATTACAAAATCAAATAAATCACTTACCTTTTGAAGATCTTCCTCTGTTTGCAATCACAAGGGTCCCAGGAACACAAAGAATGGTCGTTTTGTTCAATTAAAGTCCTTCTATATATCCCAAAAAGTCAGTTTAGTTGGCGCCATGGAGTTCTGTAATCCAGTCGTTCAACATGCAGACAAAGAAATCCCAAAAGTACCGGTAAAGTTCGTCCAAACAAGTCAATGTTTCTATTTAATCCTCAGGTTGTCAAATATCTAAATAAACGATAATATTTCAGATAGAGAATAGTCTGTTCAAAAGTGAAGAAAAATAATGAAGAGCACGCACACAGTCACGCGTGCAAAACAGTAGTGTCCGTTTCAACAGCCACTTGGAAGAACTTCTATTTCTTGTTCGTTTTTCAAAAAACAAGCCTGAAACCATGTCTAAAGACTGTTGAGATCTAGTGGAAGCTATACGAACTGCAATCTGGGAGCTAATTCCCTCTATTGACAATAGCAAGTCAATGGAAAAACTGTCTAGAGGAAAAATAAACGCACACCTATTTAGGCGAGGTGCTGGCTAGCGGAGTGGAAAACTTGAAAATAAAGGAGAGCCGCACACTCTAGGAGCTCAGATGCAAGAATTTAATGTCCAATGTTTCGACAGGCAAGCTGTCTTCATCAGGGTATAATCACAAACACCGGGAGGTGACTCGTTTATATAGTGTCAAAAGACACACACACACACACACACACACACAGGTGTCTGTAATCATGGCCAAGTGTGGCCTAATATCATTGGTTTATTCTCAAATATTAAAACGGCATACAAAAAACAAATGGATAGCATACGATTATAGATTCAATTTAGGCTACATAAGCCTACAAATAATTACAATGGCAAAGACACAATATTCACAAGAATGGCTTCAGATCAAAGTCTACGTTGAGACCGAAGGGAGCAAGGGTCTTTAAATTAAAGATCCAGGCAGCCTCTCGTTTTAACAATAAATTATCGAGGTCACCCCCTCTCCTAGGGAGGGTGACTTGTTCAATGCCAATATAACGCAGAGACGAAATCGAGTGGTTTGCTTCCAAAAAGTGGGCCCCAACTGGGTAAGTCGAGTTTTTGCACCTAATGGCGCTACGATGCTCTGAGGTCCATACTTTTAATTTGAGCTTTGTTTTACCCACATTATTTTTACCACAAGGACAAGTTATAAGATAAATAACTGCCTTAGTGGAGCACGTGATAACACCTTTGATTGGGATCTGTTTCCCTGTCTGTGGTTGTTTTGAAGGATATACATTTATAAGTGCCATTGCATTGAGCACAGCCATTACGTGTAATTTCAATCCAGTAGGGGTGCAAATAGACGTTGTTCAGGAATATCTTGGGCTGGTAAATCAGAGTTTACATTATTGATTATTGTGACTTTGCCATTGTAATTGTTTGTAGGCTTATGTAGCCTAAATTGAATCTATGATCGTATGCTATCCATTTGTTTTTTGTATGCCATTTTAATATTTGAGAATGAACCAATGATATTAGGCCACACTTGGCCATGATTACAGACACCTGTGTGTGTCTTTTGAGACTATATAAACGAGTCACCCCGCAGTGTTTGTGATTATACCCTGATGAAGACAGCTTGCCTGTCGAAACGTTGGACATTACATTTTTGCATCGGAGCTCCTAGAGTGTGCGGCTCACCTTTTATTTTCAAATGGAAAAACTGTGACATAAAAAAAACACATTTCCCGGATGGATTTTCCTCTGGTTTTCGCCTGCCGTATCAGTTCTGTTATACTCACAGACATTATGTTAACAGTTTTGGAAACTTCAGTGTTTTCTATCCTGTACTACCAATTATATGCATATATTCTGGGCCTGAGTAACCAACAGTTTACTTTGGGCACGTCAGACTCTACGTACTTCCGAAAACTGCCCCCTAGCCCGTAGAGGCTAAGGCACTGCATCTCAGTGCAAGAGGCGACACTACAGTCCCTGGTTCGAATCCAGGCTGAATCACGACTGGCTGTGATTGGGAGTCCAATAGGGAGGTGTACAATTGGCCCAGTGTCGTCTGGGGTAGGCCGTCATTGTAGATAGGAATTTGTTCTTAACTGACTTGCCTAGTTAAAAATAGGAAAAAAAATTGTATTATATTACTGACTGTTTTTGGAACAGTGTAAACAACATAAATTATTTGTTATACCTGAGACTCTGTTCTAATGAGATTTTTTTTAAAGGCTTTTAAAGCATAGCAAATATTTCAAAACAGCTGAAATTGTGAAATAGCTTTATCCAACATGTTGCAGTTGCGTGAGGCAGAGCTTACGGAATGAGTATGCTATTAAACTCTCAAACAGGCAACAGAAGCAGGATCTGTATTTATTTTTATTATATATATATATATATATATATATATATACACACACACACAGTTGAAGTCGGAAGTTTACATACACTTAGGTTAGAGTCATTAAAACTCGTTTTTCAACCACTCCACAAATTTCTTGTTAACAAACTAGTTTTGGCATGTCGGTTAGGACATCTACTTTGTGCATGACACAAGTAATTTTCCCAACAATTGTTTACAGAAAGATTATTTAACTTAACTCACTGTATCACAATTCCAGTGGGTCAGAGGTTTACATACACTACGTTGACTGTGCCTTTAAACAGCTTGGAAAATTCCAGAAAATGTCTTCTTCTGATAGGCTAATTGACATCATTTGACTCAATTGGGGGTCTACCTGTGGATGTATTTCAAGGCCTACCTTCAAACTTAGTGCCTCTTTGCTTGACATCATGGGAAAATCAAAAGAAATCAGCCAAGACCTCAGAAAAAAAATTGTAGACCTCCACAAGGCTTGTTCATCCTCAATGCCTGAAGGTACCATGTTCATCTGTACAAACAATCGTACGCAAGTATAATCACCGTGGAACCACGCAGCCGTCACACCGCTCAGGAAGGAGGAGCGTGTTGTCTCCTAGAGATGAATGTACTTTGGTGTGAAAAGTGCAAATCAATCCCAGAACAACAGCAAAGGACCTTGTGAATATGCTGGAGGAAACAGGTACAACAGTATCTATATCCACAGTAAAACGTGTCCTGTATCGACATAACCTGAAAGGCCGCTCAGCAAGGAAGAAGCCACTGCTCCAAACCCGCCACATATATAGCCAGACTACAGTTTGCAACTGCACATGGGGACAAAGATCGTACTTTTTGGAGAAATGTCCTCTGGTCTGATGAAACAAAAATAGAACTGTTTGGCCATAATGACCACAGTTATGTTGGGAGGAAAAAGAGGGACGCTTGCAAGCCGAAGAACACCATTCCAACCGTGAAGCACGGGGGTGGCAGCATCATGTTGTGGGGGTGCTTTGCTGCAGGAGGGACTGGTGCACTTCACAAAATAGATGGCATCATGAGGAAGGGAAATTGTGGATATATTGAAGCAACATCTCAAGACATCAATCAGGAAGTTAAAGCTTGGTTGCAAATGGGTCTTCCAAATGGACAATGACCCCAAGCATACTTCCAAAGTTAGCACCTTGCACTTTCACATTTTGTAATCTTTCGAGCATGGATTAATTTTGTAACTCTACAGATATTTTCTCCCCATGAACCATTCATTCTAGCCTGAACGCAAACCCTCATACTGGCTTTCTGCATTGGCACAGAAGCCTGTTGGTGGAAAATTCATTGCATATATTTGATATAAATATTGCATCAAAATGTAGAAAATCTGATTTCCCCCTTGCTGATCATAGTGTAATGAAACAGACAGGGAGAGTGAGCTGGTCTGTGGTGGTCGGTGAACCCTCAGCCTTCTAGCCAGTAGCCCTGCTTGATCGACTGTGAAACAAAAGCATGCTGAAGTGGCAAAGTCGATATCAACATTTTATAAACACCCCACAGTACATTTTGATCTGTCCCTTAGCTAACAACGCCTAACTTGACCCAACTAACGTTAGCTAGCTACCAGTACCTTGCTATTTAAGAGCTTGGCTAATGGTGTAATGGTAATACCAATTACTGTATATGGTGATGTAAACTAGACGGTTGATTATCTTTTATGTTAACTAAATTGCGTTATAGTTTCATATATAACTTACAGTTATTATGACGATTTTGCCTGGTTACTAGATGTAGCCTAGCTAGCTAACGTTATTCCAAATCTCACCCCCTACTGTTTTGTCACTTTTTTTTTCCTAATTCTTTTTCCCCTTTTTTTTAGGCTTCCTTTGGAAGTACAAGCCCAGGTAAGTTTTCTACATGTATGACTTTTTGTTGTGTTAATGCAGGTGGAACTATGCATTTGATGTACAGTACCAGTCAAAAGTTTGGACACACCTACTCATTCCAGGGTTTTTCTTTATTTTTACTATTTTCTACATTGTAGAATAATAGTGAAGACATCAAAACTATGAAATAGCACATGGAATCATGTAGTAACCAAAAAAGTGTTAAACAAATCAAATATATTTTACATTCTTCAAAGTAGCCACCTTTTGCCTTGACAGCTTTGCACACTCTTGGCATTCTCTCTTCATGAGGTAGTCACCTGGAATGCATTTCAATTAACAGGTGTGCCTTGTTAAAAGTTCATTTGTGTTTTTTCTTTCCTTAGTTACGTTATTTTGAGCCAATCAGTTCTGTTGTGTCAAGGTAGGGGTGGTATTTAGAAGATAGCCCTATTTTGTAAAATACCAAGTCCATATTATGGCAAGTACAGCTCAAATAAGCAAACGACAGTCTATCATTACTTTAAGACAAGAAGGTCAGTCAATGGGGAAAATTTCAAGAACTGTGAAAGTTTCTTCAAGTGCATTTGCAAAAACCATCAACCGCTATGAAAACTGGTTCTCATGAGGACCGCCAAGTTTGGAGTCTGCAGGTTCCCACCGTGAAGCATGGAGGAGGTGTGATGGTGCTTTGCTGGTGACTCTGTCAGTGACTTATTTAGAATTCAAGGCACACTTAAACCAGCATTGCTACCACAGCATTCTGCAGCGATACACCATCCCATCTGGTTTGGGGTTAGTCCCACTATCATTTGTTTTTCAACAGGACAATGACCCAAAACCCACCTCCAGGCTGTGTAAGGACTATTTGAACAAGGAGAGTAGTGGAGTGCTGCATCAGATGACCTGGCCTCCACTCTCACCCAACCTCAACCCAATTGAGATGGTTTGGGATGACTTGGACCGCAGAGTGAAGGAAAAGCAGCCAACAAGTGCTCATCATATGTGGGAAATCCTTCAAGACTGTTGGAAAAGCAGTCTTCATGAAGCTGGTTGAGAGAATGCCAAGAGTGTGCAAAGCTGGCTCCAAGGCACATGGTGGCTACTTTTGAAGAATATAAAATATATTGATTTGTTTAACACTTTTGGTTACTACATGATTCCATATGTGTGTTTTGATGTCTTCACTATTTTTCTATGATGTAGAAAATAGTAAAAATAAAGAAACCCTTGAATGAGTAGATGTGTCCAAACTTTTGACTGGTACTTTGCATCATTCACCGTAATAACAACTCGTAGAGGCTAATGTTACTGTGTTTATTATCCAGTTGGCTCTCTGTCTTCAGAAGATCATGACTTTGATCCGACAGCAGAGATGTTGATCCATGACTATGACGATGAGCAAACTTTGGAGGATGAGGAGATGCAGGAGGAAGGGACAAGCGTCAGCGCTGAAATAGCAGATTTGGAGAAGGTACAATTTGATGTTCCACAGATGTCGTTGTTGCAAAATATAGACAGGCTAGAAATCTAAAATAATGTATCACATGCATGCCCCCATATTGGTTTACATGTCATTGTCCAGTCGTGGCCAAAAGTTGAGAATGACACACATGAATTCCCATAATGTTTACTGCTTCAGTGTCTAGATATTTTTGTCAGATGTTACTATGGAATACTGAAGTATAATTACAAGCATTTCATAAGTGTCAAAGGCTTTTATTGACAATTACATGAAGTTGATGCAAAGAGTCAATATTTGCAGTGTTGACCCTTCCTTTTCAAGACCTCTGCAATCTGCCCTGGCATGCTGTCAATTAACTTCTGGGTCACATCCTGACTGATGGCAGCCCATTCTTGCATAATCAATGCTTGGAGTTTGTCAGAATGTGTGGGTTTTTGTTTGTCCAACCGCCTCTTGAGGATTGACCACAAGTTCTCAATGGGATTAAGGTCTGGGGAGTTTCCTGGCCATGGACCCAAAATATTGGTAGCGCTGATGGTAGCGCTCACCTTGTCTTCTCCGGACAAGCTTTTTTCCGGATTCCCCAAACAATCGGAAAGGGGATTCATCAGAGAAAATGACTTTACCCCAGAATATCAGTCTGTCCCTGATGTTTTTCCTGGAGAGAAGTTGCTTCTTTGCTGCCCTTCTTGACACCAGGCCATCCTCCAAAAGTCTTCGCCTCACTGTGCGTGCAGATGCACTCACACCTTCCTGCTGACATTCCTGAGCAAGCTCTGTACTGGTGGTGCCCCGATCCCGCAGCTGAATCAACTTTAGGAGACGGTCCTGGCGCTTGCTGGACTTTCTTGGGCGCCCTGAAGCCTTCTTCACAACAATTGAACCGCTCTCCTTGAAGTTCTTGATGATCCAATAAATGGTTGATGTAGGTGCAATCTTACTGGCAGCAATATCTTTGCCTGTGAAGCCCTTTTTGTGCAAAGATAATGATGACGGTTCCTTGCAGGTAACCATGGTTGGCAGAGGAAGAACAATGATTCCAAGCACCACCCTCCTTTTGAAGCTTCCAGTCTGTTATTTGAACTCAATCAGCATGACAGAGAGATCTCCAGCCTTGTCCTCGTCAGCACTCACACCTGTGTTAACCCTTTCACACGTACCATCACATGGCTATGATCGTTCTACAGTGGTCCCTGGTGCGTACGATCACATCCTTGTGATTAGAACGCTCGTTTAGAACGCCAGTTTTGAATGACAACAATCAACAATTGAGCTGGCCATTTTTTTTCAGAAACTATTTACACAAACACAGTCCTTACAAAGTTATGTCCAGAATGTGAGCAGTTTATTTTTGGATGCAATGTTCAGACATTCACAGAAGTAGCTACAGCATAACACAATCACTCACCCTAACCGGAAAAATGTAGGCTACATTTGTCTTAGCGCTAACTGAGGAAAGATTGACGCAACACAAGTGGTCATATTTTCTAACTCTCGGCTGACATAAACTACAATATGAATTAGTTAATAGCAATTACTATGTATAATTAATCACATCACGGGTGAGCTCACCATTGACCGAAATAATTAGGTAAAACACTTTCTAGAAATTGAAAGTAAACAACGATTAGTTTCAGTGCGCAGCCATGCTTTTTTTCCTCACAGAAACCAAAGATAATAAGAGAAGACAAGATGAGTTTGGTCTGTTTATAGTATGCACGTTGAAGGGATGTGTTGTCTACCATCGTTCACATCCCACCATTCATTTCCGGAAGTCCTCAAAAAATTTGTGAACCCTTACTCACCTCATTTTGTTATGACATCTTTGGTCAAACAGACGATTACGTGAAACCCAGAATGCATTGTATGTCAACAAACATGGCTACACAGCTGGAATATTTTACACACCGAGTATGTGCCCATTACAATCTATGCAATAATCGGAATGCATGATTTGTCACCTGTAATTGAAAACACGTGTGCAGATCCAGTTCTGACGCGAGATGAGAAAATGTCTGCAGACTTGAACTGCACAAACAATTAGGAAGTGCTTGGGGAATTTTGTCCGGGTCAGAAATGTCCCAAAAATGTAATTGTCCCGCAAAAGTAAAAATGACTTATGTTAATGAATGAGGAGGCGGAACATACCTCAATTCAAACTGTTCTTAGAAAATAAAAACTTGTTAGAAAATCATTTGAAGTTGAAACAGCCTATAAATGAAAACAGGCTAAATTCCTTGTTTTGACGGCAGCGCGGATTAAATGTATTGTTAAATAATAATCACATTCTGGAATGGAGAGAACGTTCTAACCATCACGTGCATAAAAAAAACACACTGGTGCGACCGTATTTGGAACTCACGCATGAAAGGGTTAACGAGAGAATCACTGACATGATGTCAGCTGGTCCTTTTGTGGCAGGGCTGAAATGCAGTGGAAATATTTTTGGGGGATTCATTTCATTTGCATGGCAAAGAGGGACTTTGCAATTCATCTGATCACTCTTCATGACATTATGGAGTATATGCAAGTTGCTATCATACAAACTGAGGCAGCAGACTTTGAAAATTTATATTTGTGTCATTCTCAACTGTTGGCCACGACTGTACACTTGAACTCTTTTTGTAATTAAGGGATGGTTCACTTTGTTGGACTACATTTTTCTAAATTGAACTTTTTTTTTTTTTTTAAACAAACCATTCACATTTGGGATATTTTGTTTCTTTCAGCAGTCGCTGGCAAAATAGTAGCTCCCGCTAATGTAATCAAATGGGGCCAATATTCTGAATCTCAAATGTTTTCCCATGACACTCCAAAGCAACGTGTAGCCTTGAGGTTGTAAATATTATATATATATATTTATTATGGGGTACTCAACTACTGTAGTAGTTACAAACCCCCAAGTCGCGACCCCCAAATGGTTCACACACCTCTTGTTGGCGGAAAGAACACTTTTCAGCAGTGTTTCCGCTGCACTAATTTAACTGTGGCGCTGCGCCACGGCAAAATCATTGCTGTGGCGCTGCGCCACGGCAAAATCATTGCAGCGGAAACGCCCCAAAAATATGAAACATTGACAAATATTTTTCAATGGGCACTTTGAAGATGTTAGAACAGTCCACATTTACTTTTCCTCTACAAACAAAATTAGTAATGAATAGACCAATCTGACAACCCCATAGTAGAATCATTTATCTATACTGCACCAAAATATATAAACGCATCAACAACAATTTCAAAGATTTTACTGAGTTACAGTTAATAGAAGGAAATCAGTCAGTTGAAATAAATTCATTAGGCCCTAATCTATGGATTTCACATGACTGTGCAGGGGCGCAGCCATGGATGGGCCTGGGAGGGCGTAGGCCCACCCACTTGGGAGTCAGGTCCGGTCACTGGGGAACCAGGCCAAGCCAATAAGAATTAGTTTTTCACCACAAGGGCTTTATTAGACAGAAATACTCTTGATCACCTCCCCTCCACCTCCTAAGACGATCCTGCAGGTGAAGAAGCCGGATGGTGGACATTCCTCCAGTCAGCATGCCAATTGCATGCTCCCTCAACTTGAGACATCTGTGGCTTTGTTGTGACAAAACTGCACATTTTAGTGGCCTTTTATTGTCCCCAGCACATGGTGAACCTGTGTAATGATCGTGCTGTTGAATCAGCTTATTGATATGCCACACCTGTTAGGTGGATGGATTATCTTGGCAAACGAGAAGCTCACTAACAGGGATGTAACATTTCTGGGGTATTTTATTTCAGCTCATGAAACATGGGACCAACACTTTACATGTTGCGTTTTTCATATTTTTGTTCAGTATATTTACCTAGTCTGCTTGTTCTATGTGAGAGAAATGTTCCTCTCTAGGTGCATTCAAGTTACTAGTGCCATACGGAGGGAAACCCAAGTTCTAATGGTGTTTGTTCCCAGCTTTCCATTCTTACTTTGTTTCTCAACTCCTAAATACGTATGAACTGCACTGTTAAATGTTAGGTAGGCCTATGTTCTATTCACTGTGTTTATGCAAGTTTTTTGGGACATACAGTGCATTTGGAAAGTATTCAGACCCCTTGACTTTTTCCACATTTTGTTTCGTTACAGCCTTAGTCTAAAATTGATTAAATAAATGTTTCTCATCAATCTACACACAATACCCCATTAAAACAAAGCGAAAATGTTTGCAATTGTATATAAAAATAAAATACCTTATTCAGACCCTTTGCTATGAGACTCTTGTTTCCATTGATCATCCGTGATGTTTCTACAACTTGATTGGAGTCCACATATGGGGAATTCTATTGATTGGACATGATTTAGAAAGGCACACACCTGTCTAAATAAGGTCCCACAGTTGACAGTTCATGTCAGAGCAAAGACCAAGCCATGAGGAATTGTCCGTAGAGCTCCGAGACAGGATTGTGTCGAGGCACAGATCAGGGGAAGGGTACCGAAACATTTCTGCAGAATTGAAGGTCCCCAAGAACACAGTGGTCGCCATCATTCTTAAATGGAATAAGTTTGGAACCACCAAGACTCTTCCTAGAGCTGGCCGCCCAGCCAAACTGAGCAATCTGGGGAGGAGGGCCAAGGAGGTGACCAAGAACCCGATGGTCACTCTGACCGAGCTCCAGAGTTCCTCTGTGGAGATGGGAGACTCTTCCAAAAGGACAACTGTCTCTGCAGCACTCCCAATCAGGGCTTTATGGTAGAGTGGAATCCCAAGCGTCACATCTGGAGGAAACCTGGCACCATCCCTATGGTGAAGCATGGTGGTGGCAGCATCATGCTGTGAGGATGTTTTTCAGTGGCAGGGAATGGGAGACTAGTCAGGATCAAGGGAAAGATGAACGGAGCAAAGTACAGAGAGATCCTTGATGAAAACCTGCTCCAGAGCACTCAGGTCCTGAGGCTGGGGTGAAGGTTAATCTTCCAATAGGACAACAACCCTAAGCACACAGCCAAGACAACGCAAGAGTGGTTTCGGGACAAGTGTCAATGTCCTTGAGCGGCCCAGCAAGAGCCCGGACTTGAACCCGATCGAACATCGATGGAGAGAACTGAAAATAGCTGTGCAGTGATGCTCCCCATCCAACCTGACAGGGCTTGAGAGGATCTGCAGAGAAGAGGTGGGAGATGCTCCCCAAATACAGGAGTGCCAAGCATCATACCCAAGAAGACTCAAGGCTGTAATCGCTGCCAAAGGGGCTTCAACAAAGTATTGAGTAAAGGGTCTGAATAGTTATGTAAAGGTGCTATTTCAGTTTTAGCCCAATAGGGTAAATGCAGATAGGCAACCCCATGCTTCAGCCTATTTATTTATAGCCACTATGCTGCATCAGTTGGGCTACAGGTGATCATGCTTATTGCTGGCATACCTGATCATACCTGATCATATGGACCATGCATAAGCTATGTGTGGTCCAATATGAAAACAAATCTATTTTAGCAATGTTATTTCAGGAGGTGGACATTTTTAAATGTAGGTGGTGTCTGCGTCATTTTTATTTATTTTGGCGTAGAATTTTTTTAAAATTTTGTCACCAGAATTGAGCCTCTCGTTCCTTCTACATAAATTGTCTGGGGGGGGACTCTGGCAGTAATGTCTGGAATGGAGTCCATGGAATGGTATCAACCACAATGTTTGATACCATTCAATTGACTCTACTCTAGACATTATTATGAGCTGCCTCCCCCCCTCCCCAGAGAATTTATGCAGGCCACCATCTAAATGTAGTTTCAGCCTTCCTATTCCCCCGCAACCTTTTCCTTCCACTGCTCCACATTTTTCCAGAGCAAACACTGTTTTGCAGTTTTAAAGCCAATTTCCTGGAATTCTACACATTTTGCCCTGTCTTGTGTTCATATGATACTTTAGTGACTCCACAAAATCGATTGGGGGTTGATGGTCCATGGGAACATAATCTGGCCTTGATAACTGCAATATTTAAATAACTGGTTAACCTAACTTACCTTGCTAACATGGGATAGTTGATCAACTGGAATTTTTGAACAGGCTATAATTAATGGCCGATACAACTCCCCTCAATACAATACTAGCCTCGCTCTGTACAAGAAAATTCTATGAAGGCTGCTGAATATGGCTAGATAAAAACTGCCTCTGTGGATTGACAGCAGCCAAGGTGTGGAAACTAGATGAATTTGTATTGAGCGAACTGTCCATTTTCTATTTTAACGTTCTGTCATATAAATCTTCCTAACTGTTATGCATGAAATGTTTTTTTGTTTGTTGTGATTTGTTAAACAAAATCAAGTCATCTTTAATCATTCAGGAGGGCAACATGCCACTGGAGGAGCTGCTGGCTATGTATAGATACGAAGCATCAACCGGCACCGCTGGAGGGTCCAGTTTGGGCGGCTCTTCTGTTGAACTTACGGACGAGCTACCTGATATGACATTAGATAAAGTAAGCACCGTGTCAATTTTGTACGTTGGACTACCTCTTCTGTAATATTTCCATTCACTTGGAAAAGTTATCCCACTGCAGTGAAAACATTTGTAAACAAATTGTTTGTAGGTTGTGAGAGGGCTTTCCTTTTATGTTAATTTGCCTCAGATTCACTGTTGGATACTGGGGGTTTCATCGTGATGACAGCCTGAACATTGTATTCCTACTTCACTCTTTTTCCAAAAGATTTAGCGGAACCATTTGTTTTTATGTATTGTATACACTACCGGTCAAAAGTTTTAAAACACCTACTCATTCAAGGGTTTTTCTTTTATTTTTACTATTTTCTACATTGTAGAATAATAGTGAAGACCTCAAAACTATGAGAAAACAAATATGGAATTGTAGTAACCCAAAAAGTGTTAAACAAATCCAAATATATTTGAGGTTCTTCAAATAGCCACCCTTTGCCTTGATGACAGCTTTGCACACTTGCCATTCTCTCAACCAGCTGGAATGCTTTTCTAACAGTCTTGAAGGAGTTCCCACATATGCTAAGCACTTGTTGGCTGCCTTTCCTTCACTCTGCGGTCCAACTCATCCCAAACCATCTCAATTTGGTTGAGATCGGGTGATTGTGGAGGCCCCAGGTCATCTGATGCAGCACTCCACTACTCTCCTTCTTGGTCAAATAGCCCTTCCACAGCCTGGAGGTGTGTTGGGTTGTTGTCCTGTTGAAAAACATGGTAGTCCCACTAAGCCCAAACCAGATGGGATGGCGTATCGCTGTAGAATGCTGTGGTAGCCATGCTGGTTAAGTGTGCCTTGAATTCTAAATAAATCAGACAGTTTTACCAGCAAAGCACCCCCACCGCATAACAACACCTCCATGCTTTACGGTGGGAAATACATATGCAGAGATCATCCGTTCACCCACACTGCGTCTCACAAAGACACGGCGGTTGGAACCAAAAATCTCCAATTTGGACTCCAGACCAAAGGACAGATTTCCACCACTCTAATGTCCATTGTTTGTGTTTCTTGGCCCAAGTAAGTCTCTTCTTGTTATTGGTGTCCTTTTAGTAGTGCTTTCTTTGCAGCAATTTGACCATTAAGGCCTGAAGGTTTCATCATAGTGCTTGATGGTTTTTGCGACTGCACATGAAGAAACCTTCAAAGTTCTTGACATTTTCCAGATTGACTGACCTTCATGTCTTAAAGTAATGATGGACTGTTTCTCTTTGCTTATTTGAGCTGTTCTTGCCATAATATGTACTTGGTCTTTTACCAAATAGGTACCCCTACCTTGTCACAACACAACTGATTGGCTCAAACGCATTAAGAAGGAAAGAAATTCCACAAATTAACTTTCAACAAGGCACACCTGTTTAATTGAAATGGATTCCAGGTGACTATCCCATTAAGCTGGTTGAGAGAATGCCAACAGTGTGCAAAGCTGTCATCAAGGCAAAGGGTGACTATTTTTAAGAATCTCAAATTTTGATTTGTCACCTTTTTGGTTACTACATGATTCCATATCTGTTATTTCATAGTTTTGATGTCTACACTATTATTCTACAATGTAGAAAATGGAAAAAATAAAGAATCTCTTGAATGAGTTGGTCTAAAACTTTTGACTGGTTGTGTATGTATTGACTTATTGGTGTATTTTAATCAGGAAGAAATAGCAAAAGATCTTCTGTCAGGTGACGATGAAGAAACACAGTCCTCAGCTGATGACCTTACACCCTCGGTGACATCCCATGAAACCAGTGATTTCTTCCCCAGAACACTACGTTGTAAGTTTAACATCATTCGCATCATTCACTTCCTTGAACTGTGGAATATCTTCCTTTTTTGTTTCCCTTTAATGCCACCACTGACATGCATCATCTGACATCAGTGCATTTAGCAACCTGAAATATATTGTGAGATGAAGTCCTAATGTAAAAGTTTTGTGCTCAAGTGTAATGGTAGTGTCCGCGATTACACATTTCGGAAGTAGCATATCGAGCTGACTTTGGCAACAAGGAGAAGTGAGAGGCTAATCCCCCTCCACTGTTGTTTCCATGCAGCTATCACTTCACAGCAGAGTGAAGAAAACTCCCATGCGTGTGCAGATGCTCTGTGTGGGTGCTCACAAGTGTGGTCTCCTGTATCATGTTAACGCAATATTTTTTGTTTCATGCTGCTCGTATCGCTGATTCAGTTTAAGTTAACCCTTTATGCACTGCAGTCCCTTTTACTTCCCAGTATTATCTCCTCACCTCCCACTATCTGCTTCTCTAGCTAATGCTATTTACGATGGAGACAAGGAATCGGAGGGTGAGGAAGATGGTGTGTGTCCTGAGGACACCAGGAAGGTGTGTATTTCAGTGCTTCTCATGATCAGTCATTCTTCCACCAACTCCTAGTAGATGAGGCTCATGACACGTGGATGGCTTGTTACACTGCAAATGTCAACATATAATGGTATTTAAATTAACTTATTTAAACAAAATCTGTTTTCAAAGGATATCATGGTTGGGTCTCAGTATCAAGCTGAAATCCCTGCCCTTGTCTGTTACTACGATGCCAATGAAAAAGGTCAGTGTATGTGAGAAACCAAATATCCATTTTGAATTTCTCTCGCACACTCCACTCACTAGCTCTCTTGAAGATCAACTCTGAATTTAAATTGATTTAAGATTTTTTTTTTGTCCTTCACAAGCTCATACAATGCCTTGGGAAGTGGTGCAATTCAATTTTAAGATATTGAACAGATATCAGTTTACTTGATTTGATATTTGTTCAATACATGTACAAAATCTGTTCAATATACTGTATGTAATGTCTATGTAAAGATATTTTCAACAGAGGATGTAAAGGTAGGAAACTTCCATCACAGCTTCCAAGTGTTGTCCTTGTCTGAAAATGTATCCTCCTAGTGTATGAGAATGAAGACCAGTTGCTATGGCAACCTGATGCCCTGCCGGAGCAGACGGTGAAAGACTTCCTGCATGACACTTCCGCCCTAGTAGTTGATGGAAAGGTGGGGCCTGCGGTGGAGAGTGGTCTCGTTCAAGACAACGAGCAGGTACATATTTTTTTATTTTTTATTTCTCTCTGGCTCTCTAGCTCAACTGATGAGTGTTATTTGTCCCTACCAAGGCATTGTATGAGCTTGTGAAGTGTAACTACAACGTCCATGATGCACTGGAGCGTTATCGCCGGAGTGAAAAGTCCTCTGAGGGTAAGTTTTTACATTTTTACACACAGATTCTTATTGTATTAAAACAGTGGAGAAAAAATAAATGTTCCACCTTTTGATTTCAGGTGAAATGCTTCCCTGGTCAGAAGAAGAATGCAGGAACTTTGAACTTGCGCTGCTCCTTTATGAGAAGAACTTTTACCTCATCCAGAAACATAAGGTAAGACCAGTCTTATAAATACAGTAGGACTTCAAAGATACAATGAAGTTGGGAATGGTCGTTCGGGAACACTGAACTTTGAAATTCACTTAAAAACAAACAAACTATTGCATATTTACATGTTTACTCATCAATTATCCAGAATTTGTAAATCTGTGTTTTTTACCTTCTTTCTTTGCATTTATATTGCCTGTTCAGTTGGTAACTGAGGACTGGTTTCCCAAACACATTAACACTGTTTCTGGACCAAAAAGCATGCTCAATGGAAAATCTACATAGGAAGTGTTTTTTTTCCCCATGACTATGCTTAGTTGGGAAAACCAGCCTAGAGCTTTGTAGCTTTTGAGGTTCTACTGTAGATGAAATGGGGATATTGTTGTTCAATGCCTGTCAAGTCCTGCAAGGATACATTCCTCCTTTTAACCCTTCACCTACTGTTTCTCCTTCAGGTGAATACAAGGACGGTCGCTGAATGTGTCGCCTTCTACTACATGTGGAAAAAGTCGGAACGATTTGACTTCTTTGTCCAACAGAACCGGTTTGGGAAAAAGAAGTACAGCAGCTACCCCGGTGTAACGTGAGTGACCCTTTGTCATGGATTGGCATTTTGTCTGATATTAACCCAGAAAGCATTTTTCCCCCTCTTCTGCCAAAGTACAAGTAAATGGTCTGTTTGTAATACCTACATGTTCCAGACTCGGCCAGGGAGAGGTTGAAAATGCCAGTGAAGACACTTGCCAGTTTGTCCACGCATGCTATGAGTACACATCCTGGTAATCCGTATGGCCCTGCAGCTTTCTGAATGTTGACCTGTTTACAGGTCTTTCTCACATCGGCTACGGAGAGCGTGATCACACAGTCGTCCGGAACAGCTGGTGCTCTCATGCATGCTTCAGTGTTGCTTGCCTCAAAGCGAGCATAAAAGGCATTTAGCTCATCTGGTAGGCTCGCGTTACTGGGCAGCTAGCGGCCTGGTTTCCCTTTGTAGTCTGTAATAGTTTTCAAGTTCTGCCACATCCGACGAGCGTCAGAGCCTGTGTAGTAGGATTCAATCTTAGTCCTGTATTGACGCTTTGCCTGTTTGATGGTTTGTCTGAGGGCATAGCGGGATTTCTTATAAGTGTCCGGATTAGTGTCCCGCTCCTTTAAAGCGGCAGCTCTACCCTTTCGCTCGGTGCGGATGTTGCCTGTAATCCATGGCTTCTGGTTGGGAAATGTAGGGACGATGTCGTCAATGCACACTGAGGTGGTATACTCCTTAATGCCATCGGATGAATCCAGGAACGTATTCCAGTCTGTGCTAGCGAAACAGTCCTGTAGTGTAGCATCCACGTCTTCTGACCACTTCTGTATTGAGCGAGTCACTGGTACTTCTTGCTTCAGTTTTTGCTTGTAAGCAGGAATCTGGAGGATGGAATTATGCTCAGATTTGCCAAATTAAGGGCAAGGGAGAGCTTTGTATGTGACTCTGTGTGTGGAGTAAAGTTTGCCTAGAGGTTATTTAATTCTATATATTTTTTTCTCTGGTTGCACATGTAACATTCTGGTAGAGATTAGGTAAAACGGATTTAAGTTTTCCTGCATTCAAGTCTCCGGCCACTAGGAGCGCCGCTTCTGGATGAGCATTTTCTTGTTTGCTTATGGCCTTTAATACAGTTGAAGTCGGAAGTTTACATACCTTAGCCAAATACATTTAAACTCAGTTTTTCACAATTGCTGACTTTTAATCCTAGTAAAAATTCCCTGTCTTAGGTCAGTTAGGATCACCACTTTACTTTAAGAATGTGAAATGTCAGAATAATAGTAGAGAATTATTTATTTCAGCTTTTATTTCTTTCATCACATTCCCAGTGGGTCAGAAGTTTCCATGCACTCAATTAGTATTTGGTAGCATACTAATTGTTTAACTTGGGTCAAACGTTTCGGGTAGCCTTCCACAAGCTTCCCACAATAAGTTGGGTGAATTTTGGCTCATTCCTCCTGACAGTGCTGGTGTAACTGAGTCAGGTTTGTAGGCCTCCTTGCTCGCAAACGCTTTTTCAGTTCTGCCCACAAATTTTCTATGGGATTGAGGTCAGGGCTTTGTGATGACCACTCCAATACCTTGACTTTGTTGTCCTTAAGCCATTTTGCCACAACTTTGGAAGTATGCTTGGGGTTATTGTCCATTTGGAAGACCCATTTGCGACCAAGCTTTAACTTCCTGACTGATGTCTTGAGATGTTGCTTCAATATTTCCACATAATTTCCCTTCCTCATGATGCCATCTATTTTGTGAAGTGCACCAGTCCCTCCTGCAGCAAAGCACCCCCACAACATGATGCTGTTACCCCCGTGCTTCACGGTTGGGATGGTGTTCTTCGGCTTGCAAGCCTCCCATTTTTTCCTCCAAACATAACGATGGTCATTATGGCCAAACAGTTCTATTTTTGTTTCATCAGACCAGAGGACATTTATCCAAAAAGTACGATCTTTGTCCCCATGTACAGTTGCAAACCGTAGTCTGGCTTTTTTATGGCAGTTTTGGAGCAGTGGCTACTTCCTTGCTGAGCGGCCTTTCAGGTTATGTCTATATAGGACTTGTTTTACTGTGGATATAGATACTTTTATACCTGTTTCCTCCAGCATCTTCACATGGTCCTTTGCTGTTCTGGGATTGATTTGCACTTTTCGCACCAAAGTACGTTCATCTCTAGGAGACAGAATGCGTCTCCTTCCTGAGCGGTATGACGGCTGCGTGGTCCCATGGTGTTTATACTTGCGTACTATTGTTTGTACAGATGAACATGGTACCTTCAGGCATTTGGAAATTGCTCCCAAGGATGAACCAGACTTGTGGAGGTCTACATTCTTTTTTTCTGGGGTTTTTCTGGGCTGATTTCTTTAGATTTTCTCATGATGTTAAGCAAAGAGGCACTGAGTTTGAATGTAGGCCTTGAAATACATCCACAGGTACACCTCCAATTGAATCAAATGATGTCAATTAGCCTATCAGAAGCTTCTAAAGCCATGACATAATTTTCTGGAATTTTCCAAGCTGTTTAAAGGCACAGTCAACTTAGTGTATGTAAACTTCTGACCCACTGGAATTGTGATACAGTGAATTAGAAGTGAAATAATCTGTCTGTAAACAATTGTTGGAAAAATTACTTGTCATGCACAAAGTAGTTGTCCTAACCGACTTGCCAAAACTATAGTTTGTTAACAAGAAATTTGTGGAGTGGTTGAAAAACGAGTTTTAATGACTCCAACCTAAGTGTATGTAAACTTCTGACTTCAACTGTAGCTCGTTGAGTGCGGTCTTAGTGCCAGCATCGGTTTGTGGTGGTAAATGGACGGCTACGAATAGTATAGATAGTGTGGTCTACAGCTTATCATGAGGTGTTTTACCTCAGGCGTGCAATACCTCGAGACGTCTTTAATATTAGACATCGCGCAACAGCAGTTATATACACACACCCCCACCCCTCGTCTCACCAGACATAGCTGCACTGTCCTGACGAAACACTGAGAAGCCAGCCAGCTCTATTATCCGTGTCGTCGTTCAGCCAAGTCTCAGTGAAACGTAAGAAATTACAGTTTTTAATGTCCCGTTGGTAGTATAGTCTTAATCATAGATCATCCAGTTTGTTTTCCAATGATTGCACGTTGGCCTATAATACTGAGGGTAGTGGTGGTTTATTCACTCGCCGGCGAATTCTCACAAGGAACCCAGACTTCCGCCCCCTGTATTTACGCATTTTCCTCACACGAATGACAGGGTTTTGGGCCTGGTCTCGGGGAAGCAGTATATCCTTCACATCGGACTCATTAAAGAAAAAAATCTTTGTCCAGTTCGAGGTGAGTAATCGCTGTCCAGGAGCTCTTTTCGGTCATAAGAGATGGTAGCAGCAACATTATGTACAAAATGAGTTCCAAAAAAATTTACAAAATAGCAATTGGTTAGGCGCCATCCCCTCCGGCGCCATTATCACAACGCTAAAGTTTGCGCTCAGCAGACCTGAAATTTGCTCATTGCCCCCCGAAAAATGTAGGACATCGGTCATTCCACCATTTTGGTGCCTTTTGATAAGTTTAACTTGGTTTAAAAAAAAATAGATAAGTAACAGGGTTGACCGTAATAGGGTTGAACATTTCTTCTTAAATCAATCCCCTTGTGACAGGGGGAATGGAAGTTTGTTTTGTGGAGTGACAATTGAGTGCAAGATTCACAAAGTTATTGTTAATACATTTCTAGCCTGTCTATACACCAGAAAATTGCCAAAAACAGTAGAACCAACTCACATGATTTTACTATTAGATGGTCAATGTTACTTTTTGAAATAAATATTTTAAAAGGAATAGTTTCACTATATTAAAACGAGAGTTCAGTTCACGTAACAGGGTTGACCTTTTTAAAATGAGGGACAGACATTTCTGAAGTTTTATTCATTTATGACTGTCAAAGCAACAAAATAACTAGGGCTTTACAATGATGGTGAAATTTTGGGATTAAGTGGGTTAAAATCTTCCAAGAAGTGACAGGGACATGTCAAAATGCTAACTAACGTTAGCCTTTATTCAAAATCTGATTTTATTGAATTCTCCATCTGGTCAATATTAAAGGGCACTTAATTTAATATAACAGGCTTATAAAATTCTATATTGGTGTATATTTTCTACTTAAAATATCAAAGGGATGCAAAAGGAACACATTTTGTGGAACGACCCAATGAAGTACTGTTGCAATGTCTTTGGAGGAACAATATGGGTTGTCTCGTAACTAGCTTTTGTAGTTAAATGTGCAATATGTAGAAATCGCTGTGCCATTACATGGTTGCAAAAATTCAAATGTTTGCCTAATTTCAGTTTTGACAAAACAAGCATAGTGCAAGAAATAATTTTAACATAAACTGCTGTTTAATCTTTTCAATAACCCAAATGATCATATTTCCTGCTGTTTGAAGATAGTGTACAAAAGTAAAAGATGCACGAACTAAACTTTGAGGGGCCAATCTGCAGGTCAAACAACAAGGCGACCAACCTGCCACCTTTTTGAATAAACCGCTTAGGGATGAGCCTAGAGAAATGTAACCACTCTCAAATTCATAGACGGACCTATGGGATGCAAGGACTGACCAACCATGAGATCAAAATAATGATAGTTTTAATCATGTTTTGAAGCTATACAGTGTTTGATTACATTGACATTGTTTAGCTTGTATTTTTGGTTCTGACGGGGTTAAAAAGTTGAACCACAGATGAGCCAGATATTTCACCGGATGTATAAATGTGAAGCATCCAGTTGGCTTTTCCACTCACAACCAAATATGGTGATGAGAGGAAGCCCAGTGGCCGGCAGTGGGAGAAGATGGAGCGATATGGATTTTGGCCGACATTCTGCACATTTTCTCATCAATGAAACATTTCCATACAGTTTTCTGTTTCCAAAACTAGAATCTGTAACATAGTGGACTGCGTTTTTGTAGACTTCACCCTTTGCCAAAGTAAAAAAAAAAAGAATTGTTTTTTAGAAGGTGTGCAAGGGCGAATTGAGTTATTGCACACCCACACTTCATAGTAGGTGTTCCCTAACAGAAATATGCAAATAAATGCTAAAACGCACCAATAGGATCTCACTAACTCGTTCTTGCCTCTGCCCACCTCCTTGCTTGTTCTGCCCACTTTGATTTAATTTTAAACGTGTATTTTTCCATATAGACACGGTTGATTTCATTAAAACCCATACGGTATGGGTTTTAATCAAATCAACCACAGTGCATTCTGATACGTTAGAGCCTTATTCTAAAATGGATGAAAAAAATAATACAGCTTACCTCAATCTACACAATACCCCACAATGACTAAGCAAAAACAGATTTTTACACATTTTTGTAAATGTATTGCAAATAAACTTTATCACATTTACATAAGTATTCAGACCCTTTACTAAGTACTTTGTAGAAGCACCTTTGGCAGCTTTTTGGGTATGACGCTACAAGCTTGGCACACCTGTATTTGGGGAGTTTCTCCCATTCTTCTCTGCAGATCCTTTCAAGCTTTGTCAGATTGGATGGGGAGTGTCGCTGCACAGCTATTTTCAGGTCTCTCCAGAGATGTTCGATCCGGTTCAAGTCCGGGCTCTGGCTGGGCCACTCAAGGACATTCAGAGACTTGTCTCGAGGCCACTCCTGTGTTGTCTTAGCTGTGTGCTAAGGGTCGTTGGAAGGTGAACCTTCGCCCCCAGTCTTAACCTGCTCCAAAGCGCTCAGGACTTTTCATCAAGAATCTGTCTCGTACTGTGCTCTGTTCATCTTTCCCTTAATCCTGACTAGTCTCCCATTCCCTGCCACTGAAAAACATCCCCACAGCATGATGCTGCCACCACCGCGCTTCACCGTAGGGCCAGGTGATGAGCGGTGCCTGGTTTCCTCTAGACGTGACGCTTGGCATTCAGGCCAAAGAGTTCAATCTTGGTTTCATTAGACCAGAAAATCTTGTTTCTCATGGTCTGAGAGTCTTTAGGTGCCTTTTGGCAAACTCCAAGCGGCCTGTCATGTGCCTTTTTTAATGAGGAGTGGCTTCCATCTGGCCACTACAATAAAAGCCTAATTGGTGGAGCGTTGCAGAAATGGTTGTCCTTCTGGAAGGTTCTCCCATCTCCACAGAGGAGCTCTGTCAGAGTGACCATCGGGTTCTCTTCCCCGATTTGCTCAGTTTGGTCGGGCTGCCAGCTCTAGGAAGAGTCTTGGTGGTTCAAACTTCTTCCATTTTAAAGGGCAATGGAAACACTGATTTAGAACGCAAGCTAACTGTAAATCGTCATATTGGCATTGTTCACTGGCAGGAGGGAATTTTGGAACTCCCAAAAATGGCTGAATTTACCGAGTAGCGCGGAGTCTGAGAATGAGTTTATTACAGAGCATGAAATAATGTTAGTTAGGGAACCAATAAACCTACTGAAGCCGTTCATGTTTGAGCCGATCGTTGTCCCTGATCAGAGTTCGTTCTCGTAACAGTAACAACAGACATGCTGTTGTGTGTTACACTTCAGCTAGAGGGTCGGCGTAGGCAAACACAAACTGGTGTGAGTGGGGATGCTGACAGATAATGGCTAGTGTTGTAGTGTGTTGTAGAGGGATGGTGACGATACACTACAGAATCCCAGCAGATGGTGGCTGTGTTACATCCAGTCAGAGGTTCCTGTCAATCTGTTTGGATGGGGATGTATTTATTTGCCGTGTCACTAATCCTTATGAAGGACTTCCTGGCAGAAAAGGTTACTCGACCAGTTCGCAGCCGACATGCCAGTTTAAATAATTGGTGAGATTTTGCTTGACTATAAATTTAAGGTTTATATCAGTAGTGGGTAGGTGCTTATAAACTCAGGAAAAAAAGAAATGTCCCTTTTTCAGGACCCTGTCTTTCAAAGATAATTAGTAAAAATCCAAATAACTTCACAGATCTTCATTGTAAGGGGTTTAAACACTGTTTCCCATGCTTGTTCAATGAACCATAAACAATTTATGAAAACGCACCTGTGGAACGGTCGTTAAGACACTAACAGCTTACAGACGGTAGGCAATTTTTCAGAGTCAGTAGAAAGGCCTCTTTAGTGTCCTAAGTTTTCATAACTGTGACCTTAATTGCCTACCGTCTGTAAGCTGTTAGTGTCTTAACGACCGTTCCACAGGTGCATGTTCATTAATTGTTTATGGTTCATTGAACAATCATGGGAAACAGTGTTTAACTTCTTAGTGATCGGTAGCGACAACATCCGGTGAAATGCAGAGCACCAAATTCAAATTACAAAAATAGTAATATTAAACATTCATGAAAATACAAGTGTTGTACACCATTCAAAAGCTTAGAATCTTGGTAATCGAACCGCGTTGTCCGATTTACAATAGGCTTTACGGCGAAAGCATAGCATTTGATTATCTGAGGACAGCGCCCCGCATACTTCCTGCATATAAATATATTTCAAACCAGCACAGGCATTAAAGTCAAATATAGAGAGAATGAGGGACACCTGGATTTCCTTAAACAACTACTTCATTTTTCAAAATTAAAGCCTGAAACCTTGGTTAGACTTGACATCCAGTGGAAGCCATTTCATTTTTGAAGATCGTAAGAAATATTATATAATGTGTTACCAGCACATGTTTTAACACTTTTTGCTTCATGCTATATTTGAGACAAGCTTCTGATATTGTTGCAGTGAACAACACTTGTTATGTATGTCATGTACTGTTAAAATTGTGTTGATAAATGTTATAACTTTGTAATATTATTTCATTGAGCAAATATATACAGTTACTACCGATCCTGATATATATTTACTTTCCTCATGAGAATGGAGACGGACTATACCATATAGACATACTGACAAGCTGAATGTGCTTTGTACATGAAGTTATACCAGCTCCAGTAAAGAGACTGGTGACTTCTACGTCATCTTTACTAAACAACATAACACAGTCCCTCTGGGTGCTCTTGAGGGGCCACTGGATGCTGATGGTATGTCAGGTGCCTCAGAAACTGGGCTCTGTTGATTATTGTTGCCATGCAATAGTAACAATGAAAGTGTGTTGCATTTCTACAACTGAAGCCACACTTTATGATTGTGAACTCTGAAAGAGAGGAATAACAGTAAAGTAACAAGTTATAAATATTTGATTAAATACACTGATGTAACTGAAAAAATAGGGCAAATCAAAAAAATGTGAACGTCTCAAATATATTCAAGAAACAAAGAAAGAAATGGTGCCTCACTGAAGCATGACCTTTGATGTGGTTGTTGACCATATATTGTTCAGTCTTATGTGCAGAAGGGCCAGTGATTAAGTCGACTGCTGCTGCAGTTTTTATGTTGGGACTCTCGCCCTCCAATAACACACTAACGTGTCTCTATACACCAAAGAAAATAAGCATAGACATAAAAGGCATGATAATAAGCAATAGGCATTTCATTTCATTACTGTATATACTGTGTAGGCTGTGTAGACTCGCTATGTGTAACTTAGGGAATGGCCGTCGGCATCAACGATGCACATTAGAGCCAGCCAAACACAAGGCATACATTGAAGAAACACAGAAAATCAACGATTAAATCGATTACATAACTTTACATGTAAACCTAGGCTTACTCCTCAAGTAGGCAAATTTGTCCAAATAAGATTCCCTCATTGTAAGTAATTAGCTAGATCAGTGCAAATGGGTGCTAATTAACTCAATACCACAGACAATTTGATTCCTGCCAGTGATGCACTGGCATCAGTTGTTAATATGGCAATTAAAAATGGCGCTGACCATAGCTCAAATAAACCTGGTCGACGATCAAAATACTAATTATAAAGATTTTTTTTATTAGTATTAGTGGATTGAATACATCTCTTTGCTTAGATTTACTTCCTAAAGTGTTTAATTCCCCTTTAAGAATGATGGAGGCCACTGTGTTCTTGGGGACCTTCAATGCTGCTGAAACTTGTTGGTACCCTTCCCCAGATCTGTGCTTCAACACAATCCATTCTCTGAGCTCTACGGACAATTTCTTTCGACCTCATGGCTTTGTTTTTGCTCTGACATGCACTATCAACTGTGGGACCTTATATAGACAGGTGTGTGCCTTTCCAAATCATGTCCAATCAATTGAATTTACCATAGGTGGACTCCAAGTTTTAGTTACATCTCAAGGATGATCAATGGAAACAGGATGCACCGGAGTGCAGTTTTGAGTCTTATAGCAAAGGGTCTGAATTTTATTTTATTTTACCTTTATTTAACGAGGCAAGTCAGGTTAAGAACAAATTCTTATTTTCAATGGCCTAGTAACAGTGGGTTAACTGCCTTTTTCAGGGGCAGAACCACAGATTTTTACCTTGTCAGCTCGGGGATTCGAATTTGCATACTTATGTAAATAAGGTATTTCTGTTTTTTTTTGTTATACATTTGCAAACATTTCTAAAAACCTGTTTTTGCTTTGTCATTATGGGGTATTGTGTGTAGATTTTGGAGGATTTTTATTTATTAAATCCATTTTACAATAAGGCTGTAATGTAACAAAATGTGGAAAGTCACGGGGGGGTGGTGTTACTGCTCGACTAAAACACAATCTCGGTCGACCAACAGCCTAACAATCGACTAGTCGATTTAATTGGGGACAGCCCTACTCTGGTCTATCTTGGGTTAGTTATAAAAACTAAGCTCATGAGTCATTTGTTCAAGTTCTACTCCAGAATCAATTGCTATATATAATTAATTTTAAAAGTAAAAAAATTGATGTAGCAATTGCAGATTGCCCTTTTTTTAAGAATGGGAAGCATAGAAATAGCAAACGGAATGGCTCTACTAATTGATGACAGATCTATAACTCACATTTCTATGTGAATTCTGTAGGGTCATGCACATTTCAATCCTGCACACACTGCCTGGCACGATCTAATCACGGCTAGCAGTAATCAAATCTTCGGATCACAGCTGCCCAGTGTTCTGCAGCAAAGATAGTCTATTATAGTGACAAGATAGTCAAGTGACTATGGAAATGCATGTCCTCAAAGATAGAAGGCAGATGGGAGGAGACGAGATCAGGTGGGACCATTTTAGCCAATGAGAGGTCGGATATGCGTGTGAACAACAGGCCATAGAGATTGATAGAGGACTCATCTAGGCCAAAATAGCATCTGTGAAAGTATGGGCAGTCCCATTGAGGCCATCTCCATTTTAAAGTAGTACATTTTCTTCTTCATTGGCTGATTTTGCTCCAAACTCATAGGATTCCCCACCCAGTGACTACTTTAAAATGCTGGAAGCCCTCAATGCTAAAATGGGTTATATCCACAATGTCCTCCATCTCTATGACAACAGGCACAACTCTGATATAAAGTCATCTTTGGGGAAGTTGCCAAAATGCCACTTATCTCAGTGCATTCGTAAGAACCTAACCATTATCTGTAGTTGCATGTGCATGTTTTTGTATTGTGCATGGCTCATTTGTAAAATATACTTTTTAGTCTCTATGACTTCCCTGTTGGAATAAAGGTAAATTACGAAACTTCTATTTGGTCAAATAAGCCTCACGTAGAAAATTAACAATCACATTTTTTTTTTCACCAAATTCGACACACTTTCGTTCACTAACCACGTTTCCATCCAGTTTTTATGCGAGTAAAGTCATAACGTACAGTGCATTCAGAAAGTATTCAGACTCATTCCCTTTTTCCACATTTCGTGTTACGTTAGTTTTATTCTAAAATGGATTTTAAAAAATCATCAATCTATACCCAATACCCCATTAATTATAAAGTGAAAAGAGTTTTTTTTTTTAAATAATACAGATGCCTTTTATTTACATAAGTATTCAGACCCTTTGCTATGAGACTCCAAATTGAGCTCCGGTGCATCCTGTTTCCATTGATCATCCTTGAGATGTTTCTACAACTTGATAGGAGTCCACCTGTGGTAAATTCTATTGATTGGACATGATTTGGAAAGGCACACACCTGTCTATATAAGGTCCCACAGTTGACAGTGCATGTCTGAGCAAAAACCAAGCCACGAGGTTGAAGGAATTGTCCTTAGAGCTCCGAGACAAGATTGTGTCGAGGCACAGATCAGGGGAAGGGCACCAAAAAATGTCTGCAGAATTGAAGGTCTCCAAGAACACAGTGACCGCCTCCATTCTTAAATGGAAGTTTGGAACCACCAAGACTCTTCCCAGAGACACCTAAAGGACTGTCAGACAATGAGAAACAAGATTCTGATTAAACCAAAATTTAACTCTTTGGCCTGAATGACAAGCGTCACGTCTGGAGGAAACAAGGCACTGCTCATCACCTGGCCAATACCATCCCTACGGTGAAGCATGGTGGTGGCAGCATCACGCTGTGGGGATGTTTTCCAGCGGTAGGGACTGGGAGATTAGTCCGGCTCGAGGGAAAGATGAACAGAGCAAAGTACAGAGAGATCCTTGATGACAACCTGCTCCAGAGCGCTCAGGACCTGCGACTTTGGCAAAGGTTCGCCTTCCAACAGGAAAACGACACTAAGCACACAGCCAAGACAATGCAGGAGTGGCCTTGGGACAAGTCTCTGAATGTGCTTGAGTGGCCTAGCCAGATCTCGGACTTGAACCCGATCGAACATCAGAGTGATGGCCTCTATTAAAAATAGGAAGATCCATCAGCTTTCTATAGGCTAGGCCTACTATATTTAATTATTTTACTGTGCCCTAGACACTATATGTGAATTGATCGCCCCCCCCCCATCTATTTTCAGAGCTCGTGCTGCTAGGTGACCTAAACCGGGACATGCTTAACACCCCGGCCACCCTACAATCGAAGCTTGATGCCCTCAATCCAACACAAATTATCAATGAACCCACCAGGTACAACCCCAAATCAGTAAACACAGGCACCCTCATAGATATCATCCTAACCAACTTGCCCTCTAAATACACCTCTGCTGTTTTCAAGATCTCAGCGATCACTGCCTCATTGCCTGCATCCGTAATGGGTCTGCGGTCAAATGACCACCCCTCATCACTGTCAAACGCTCCCTAAAACACTTCAGCGAGCAGGCCTTTCTAATCGACCTGGCCCTGGTATCCTGGAAGGATATTGATCTCATCCTGTCAGTAGAGGATGCCTGGTTATTCTTTAAGAGTGCCTTCCTCACCATCTTAAGCATGCCCCATTCAAAAATTTTTTTTAACCAAGAACAGATATAGCCCTTGGTTCTCTCCAGACCTGACTGCCCTTGACCAGCACAAAAACATCCTGTGGCGTTCTGCACTAGCATCGAATAGCCCTCGTGATATGCAACTTTTCAGGGAAGTTGCATATCAACTTCGGCCTTCCGTGGCCTCCAACTGCTCTTAAATGCAAGTAAAACTAAATGCATGCTCAACCGATCACTGCCCGCACCTGCCCGCCCGTCCAGCATCAGTACTCTGGACGGTTCTGACTTAGAATATGTGGACAACTACAAATACCTAGGTGTCTGGTTAGACTGTAAACTCTCCTTCCAGACTCGCATTAAGCATCTCCAATCCAAAATTAAATCTAGAATCGGCTTTCTATTTCGCAACAAAGCATCCTTCACTCATGCTGCCAAACATACCATGGTAAAACTGACCATCCTAACGATCCTTGACTTCGCCGATGTCATTTACAAAATAGCCTCCAACACTCTACTCAACAAATTGGATGCAGTCTATCACAGTGACATCCGTTTTGTCACCAAAGCCCCATATACTACCCACCACTGTGACCTGTATGCTCTCATTGGCTGGCCCTCGCTTCATATTCGTCGCCAATCCCACTGGCTCCAGGTCATCTCCAAGTCTCTGCTAGGTAAAGCCCTTCCTTATCTCAGCTCACTGGTCACCCCCAATGCCAAGTCTTCCTTTGGCTGCCTTTCCTTCCAGTTCTCTGATGCCAATGACTGAAACAAACTGCAAAAATCACTGAAGCTGGAGACACTTATCTCCCTCTAGCTTTAATCAAAGCTGTCAGAGCAGCTCACAGATCACTGCACCTGTACATAGCCCATCTGTAAATAGCCATTCCTACTACCTCATCCCCATACTATTAGTTTATTTATTTATTTATTTATCTGTCTTGCTCCTTTTCACCCCAGTATCTCTACTTGCACATTCATCTTCTGCACATCTACCATTCCAGTGGTGTTTAATTGCTATATTGTAATTACTTTGCCACCATGGACTATTTATTGCCTTACCTCCCTTATCCTACCTCATTTGCACATACTGTATGTTGACTTTTTCTACTGTATTATTGACTGTATGTTTTTTTACTCCATGTATAACTGTGTTTTTGTATGTGTCGAACTGCTTTGCTTTATCTTGGCCAGGTCGCAGTTGTAAATGAGAACTTGTTCTCAACTTCCCTACCTGGTTAAATAAAGGTGAAATAAATAAAACATTTCTCAACCTTCCTAATATTAAGCACATTGGTTCTTTAAAACAGGATCATAGCCTACCTGGCTGGCATGAAAATGTGTCACAGGAAAAGCGTCCTCCATTTGCTATTTTAGTGCTTAGATCGAGACCGGTGCATGATAATGGTCCATTCTAAATCAAAATAAATTTCACACACACACATATATATATATATATAAGACTAGATTAAATCAGGAATAGTGTGATGGGTGACAATATTAGCCTATCACTTGTGAATTATATATATCACATGAACACTGAATGATGCCCAGTTTAAGGCAAACAGGGCATGCTTTTTTTTTGTTGCGACTTTTTCGAATCATAGTCGAACACCACATGTAGCCTAGCACATAGGCCTATAATGTTTTGATAAGGTTTGTATCACAACTAAAGTTGCCAAATCACTTCTTAAAATTAAGAACATTAGGCTCTACACCCGTTGTAAAGCAGATTAACTGGCATACATACGCAGCGAGTAAGTTTCAAGTTTGGGGAAGATAAATTAGACTATCAACATTTTAAGCTAAATGCTCTAATCGGTTTAGCTCATAGCTTAAAACAGGTTTTTTGATGCTAGTGGTTGTATTCATTTGGGATCAATCGCATCCCACAACTGTCCCGGACTATGTTTGTAATATTTATTAATCGCATAGAATAGGTCAACTTTTGTACTATGGGAGATTGACGTAGGCTAATGCTTTTGCTGTTCTTTAGGCCTACTCATCTTGTTGGCTGACTAAAAGTAAATGTGGACAGTTCTTCCAATATGCGCTTCGGAAACGTTGAGGAGCGCAGTTGCGTCCCCGATGTCGGTCTTCCTGTGAGAAAGACCCGATCATGTGACAGAGCCATGTGAGTGAGAGGTGCAGCGGCGAGAATGGAATTATATTTATTATATTCAGCCCAAGGGCACAACAGCCACTGGCCACAAAAGGCATGGATTTAGGGGGGTTATGGCCACACAAAGGGGATTCAGCCCGGAAATTCAAGGAATTTTCAAGTGCTTGTCAAATTGTCAATGAGAGACTGATGTGTGTACAGGCTGCGCAAAAGCAGAGCTCATGCCTTTTCATGTGAATTTTTTCAAATCATCATTAGTCGCATCATGCAGCCTTAGTATGTATTAAAAATCTAAACGTATAACCCAACATTTGTATCACAACTAAAGTTACATAAATACAGTTGAAGTCGGAAGTTTACATACAGCTCAGCCAAATACATTTAAACTCAGTTTTTCACAATTCCTGACATTTAATCCTAGTAAAAATTCCCTGTCTTAGGTCAGTTAGGATCACCACTTTATTTTAAGAATGTGAAATGTCAGAATAATATTAGAGAGGATGATTTATTTCAGCTTTTATTTCTTTCATCACATTCCCAGTGGGTCAGAAGTTTCCATACACTCAATTAGTATTTGGTAGCATTGCCTTTAAATTGTTTAACTTGGGTCAAACGTTTCGGGTAGCCTTCCACAAGCTTCCCACAATAAGTTGGGTGAATTTTGGCCCATTCCTCCTGACCGAGCTGGTGCAACTGAGTCAGGTTTGTAGGCCTCCTTGCTTGCACATGCTTTTTCAGTTCTGCCCACAAATGTTCTATAGGATTGAGGTCAGGGCTTTGTGATGGCCACTCCAATACCTTGACTTTGTTGTCCTTAAGCCATTTTGCCACAACTTTGGAAGTATGCTTGGGGTCATTGTCCATTTGGAAGACCCATTTGCAACCAAGCTTTAACTTCCTGATTGATGTCTTGAGATGTTGCTTCAATATATCCACATAATTTCCCTTCCTCATGATGCCATCTATTTTGTGAAGTGCACCAGTCCCTCCTGCAGCAAAGCACCCCCACAACATGATGCTGCCACCCCCATGCTTCACGGTTGGAATGGTGTTCTTCGGCTTGCAAGCGTCCCTCTTTTTCCTCCAAACATAACTGTGGTCATTATGGCCAAACAGTTCTATTTTTGTTTCATCAGACCAGAGGACATTTCTCCAAAAAGTACGATCTTTGTCCCCATGTACAGTTGCAAACCGTAGTCTGGCTTTTTTAAGGCGGGTTTGGAGCAGTGGCTTCTTCCTTGCTCTTCGGCCTTTCAGGTTATGATGATATAGGACTTGTTTTACTGTGGATTATAGATACGTTTCTACCTGTTTCTTCCAGCATCTTGACAAGGTCCTTTGCTGTTGTTCTGGGATTGATTTGCACTTTTTGCACCAAAGAACGTTCATCTCTAGGAGACAGAATGCGTCTCCTTCCTGAGCGGTATGACTGCTGCCTGGTCCCATGGTGTTTATACTTGCGTACTATTGTTTGTACAGCAGAACGTGGTGCCTTCAGGTGTTTGGAAATTGCTCCCAAGGATGAACAAGCCTTGTGGAGGTCTACAATTCTTTTTCTGAGGTCTTGGCTGATTTCTTTTGATTTTCCCATGATGTCAAGCAAAGAGGCACTAAGTTTGAAGGTAGGCCTTGAAATACATCCACAGGTACATCTCCAATTGACTCAAATGTCAATTAGCCTATCAAAAGCTTCTAAAGCCATGACATCATTTTCAGGAATTTTCCAAGCTTTTTAAAGGCACAGTCAACTTAGTGTATGTAAACCTCTGACCCAATGGAATTGTGATGCAGTGAATTATAAGTGAAATAATCTGTCTGTAAACAATTGTTGGGAAAATTACTTGTCATGCACAAAGTAATTGTCCTAACCGACTTGCCAAAACTATAGTTTGTTAACAAGAAATTTGTGGAGTAGTTGAAAAACGAGTTTTAATGACTCCAACCTAAGTGTATGTGAACTTCCGACTTCAACTGTAACTCTAAATTAAGCATATAGGAGTACCTGTTTTCTTTGTTAAGCTCTCAACACAATAGCCGCATGTGCACACTCCCTCAAATCATTTGTAGAAAATAGCTGAATAAAATACAAAGGATATGCTCAATTGTATTCTTCGTAATATAAAATAATGCCATGGAATTCTAAGCAAATCGTGTCTGCTAAATTAACTAGTGTAGCCCACAGCTATACGGCATAGCAAGATCATATTCTGTTTTTCTGAAATAGACTTCATTTTCTTCATATCATATGCTTCTTTAGACCTGTCTAAAATAAATGGATTTATTGTGATGGTGTAGGCTATATTACATGGATTTATTTGACTTTTCAAAATGTAGATGTACAGCATCAGTGGCTTGTAGGCTGTGTGTGGAATCCAGGAGATGCTAAATGTGTTTGTTAATTGTCAATTACCGTGAGACCAGTAGTTATTTGCTTGACCATCACTGGCTGAGAATTTCATGACCGCCACAGTCCCTGTGTAGTTTGAGGGGGGGGGGACTTTTTAATACATTTTAGAATAAGGCTGTAACGTAATGTTTTTTGGCGGAAAAGTCTAGGGGTCTGAATACTTTCCAAATGCATTGAATCTATCTACTTTGAATGCCAGATGGTGAACAAAAGTATTGCGTGTGTGTGTGCGTGTGTGTGTGTGCGTGTGTGTGTGCGTGTGTGTGTGCGTGTGTGTGTGTGTGTGTACACACACACACACACACACACACACACACACACACACACACACACACACACACACACACACACACACACACACACACACACACACACACACACACACACACACACACACGTATTATGAATCCATCAGTTTTGTCATTAGTGTTTCTGCCTTGAAAATCATTGACTACAAAGATAATATACAAGGCCATTGCGCATTCTCTCCAGTGGAAAACTGTTATTGGGGGAGGGGTCTATATTAAAGAAAAATTATTAACTAATCGCACTCTTTTAGTATGTCATAAATGTGATGATTCCATTGATAATTTGGTGTGTCCCTCCCTGTTTTACTCACAATTCAACATTTTGGTGAACACGATACTGCTTTATTCACAGAATAATCTATTTTTTGTTCCTACCCTCCCTGTAGGGATCTGATGGACAGGCTGGTGGATGAGGCTGAAGGCTTGGTGGTAGACGGGTCGGCCTCTGTATGCTCCAGTAGTAGTGGAGGAGGTCGGATGGAGTACTCGGCAGAGCACCAGCTCAACCTCCTTAACTCTATCACGGCCAGCGACCTCTCTGGTGAGCAGGGCCACGGGCCAGAACCGAGAAATCAGGGCAGACGAGAGAGATGAGGCTTGTGAGCCCCACATGAATTTCGATGGATAGAGTGAAGAATGCGATTAGCAGTGGTAGCCTCTTGGAACATTAGGTTGTAACATTTAAGCAGTGATTTTATTTTCTTCTCTGAATGCATCTGGGGTCATATATATATATATACTTCTCAGAGTAGAAGTCGTCCTAATCGAGGATCAGGTCCCTCCTGTCCATGTAATGCTATTCATTATGATATAAAAGTGAAACTAATGTTAAATCTGCACTTCTACTCTAAGAGGCTTGATACATATGGCTCCTGTTCTTCAAGTTATGATCAGGGTCCTGACTATGTTACTTGAACAAGGAAAACCTAGGTCCCTATAGCATGTTTTCCTAGTAGGTCACTTGGAATTAACCTTCACTGTGTCCAAACAGACATTGTCCTTCATCAGAAATACTACATCATAGCTACAGCCAG
>QNTS01000460.1:352920-363672 GCA_003317085.1 Hucho hucho
TGATGAAAATTACAGGCCTCTCTCATCTTTTTAAGTGAGAGAACTTGCACAATTGGTGGCTGACTAAATACTTTTTTTCCCCACTGTATATGCTTCTCAGAGTAGAAGTCGTCCTAATCGAGGATCAGGTCCCTCCTGTCCATGTAATGCTATTCATTATGATATAAAAGTGAAACTAATGTTAAATCTGCACTTCTACTCTAAGAGGCTTGATACATATGGCTCCTGTTCTTCAAGTTATGATCAGGGTCCTGACTATGTTACTTGAACAAGGAAAACCTAGGTCCCTATAGCATGTTTTCCTAGTAGGTCACATGGACACCGAAAACTCCTGGCTGTAGCTATGATGTAGTATTTCTGATGAAGGACAATGTCTGTTTGGACACAGTGAAGGTTAATTCCAAGTCTCTAAATTTGCTTCTCCTCGCCCTCACTCCAGCGTTGACCAGCAGTGTGGCGTCTGTATGTAACCCGTCCGACGTGGGCTGCCTGGACTCCTACAGCTTCCCCCCGTTAGAGGGCCTCCACCGGGGCTCCCTGAGCCATGACGAGTCCCTGGGCTTCATCCCCAATGGCGCAGGAGACCCCGACTGCATCAACCTGCTGGACGCCGGCTTCTACCACTCTGACCTGGGCCAGTTAGCCACCTGCACGGACGACTACGACAGACCCCCCTCCAAGCGCCTCAAAATGAGCTTGCCCGAGCCCTTCAACGAGGCCACCGTAGAAAATCTGGGCCTGGATTATGAGGCACGCCCGCATCCTATCACGAGCACCAAGATGGCAGTGTCTGTGACAGACTTTGGCAGCCTAGTGACCGGCGAGGCCAACGGCTACATCGGAACATGACCATGCACACACACTACACCAGCACCAACCGCACACAGCCCTACAGTCGGAGTGAATGGTTGCTAGGTAACCGTGTGTGAACGGCTGCACCACGTCACACCACTTCTCCCTCCCTACTTTATGGTGGAGCCCACCATCAACTGTGTACATATTTGTTCATTGGAGATTATATTTTGTGTGTGTGTGTGTGTGTGTGTGTGTGTGTGAGTTTACAAAACATTAAGAATGCCTTCTAATATTAAGTTGCACCCCCTTTTGCCCTCAGAACAGCCTCAGTTCTTCAGGGCATGGACTCTACAAGGTGTCGAAAGCATTCCACAGGGATCCTGGCTCATGTTGACTCAATGCTTCCCACAGTTGTCAAGTTGGCTGGATGTCCTTTGGGTGGTGGACCGTTCTTGATACACACTGGAAACTGTTGAGCTTGAAAAACATAGCAGCGTTGCAGTTCTTGACACACTCAAACCCGTGCACATGGCAGCTACTACCATACCCCGTTCAAAGGCACTTAAATATTTTGTCTTGCCCATTCACTGTCTGAATGGCACACATACACAATTCATGTCTCAATTGTCTCGAGGCTTAAAAGTCCTTCTTTAACCGTTCTCCTCCCTTTCATCTATACTGATTTTGAAGTGGATTTATAGGTGACATCAATAAGGGATCATAGCTTTCACTTGTATTCACCTGTTCAGTCTGTCATGGAAAGAGCATGTTCCGTACACTCAGTTTATATGATATACATATGTTGTTTTTTTACTATGACATCAGTGATGTCTTCTTGTACAGAAAAAAAATAATATTGAATATAGCCATTTATTTTTCAGTCTGGAATTTTGGGAAATGCCCATCTGTGTCCGAATACTGTGGGAACGGAACTACTGGTGGGAGATTGTGCTTTTGGGGGTCCGTTCCACATCAGTGGATCCCATGAGCGTTATCCTTCAAGTGTTGGCGAAACTCACCACTACATCTATGACTAGTTCTCTTCCCCGCTAGCTGTATGAGCAGCATTCTCTCACCATTGCTACTTTCCCAATGTTTACAGGTACCCAACGACCTGGCCCTAAATGTAGCATTTTGTAAGAGGGTTCCCAGGTTTTGTATATTTTGTACAGATGTACTACTTGTCATCCATGTGCAAAACACTTTTTTGTAAATGTTTGCCTCTGTGTAACCTTTTAACTAGGCAAGTCAGTTAAGAACAAATTCTTATTTGCAATGACTGCCTACCCCGGCCAAACACAGACGACGCTGGGCCAATTGTGCGCCGCCAAATATACTGTAAATAAAGAGAAATGTATATTCTGTTTTATTTGCTTGTTTTTTAAAATGATCTCCTTTCCAGAATTTCATTAGATGGAAATATCAATCACTAACCCAACCCCCCCATACACCGCTAAGCCACTGTTAAATAGGCTAGAATAAAACAAATAATTTCATATGAAAGATACCTTCCCTTTCAACAGTGCTAGATGTTAGTTGCCAATTTGGACTTTCATTTGACTTCCAGAGTCCTCCAAATCAATGTAAATGGTGAATTAGATTAGTTTAGCCAGATGCAATTTATCATGGGTTGTAATGCCGATTTCGCTCTACAGTATGGAAAAAGTAAAAGTGTGTAACACAAGTTGCTGAGGCTTTTATAAAAATGTTGCTGAATATTTACCATTGAATGAGTAGGGAAAGATAGTCCATACAACTGACATGGCATCATACTTCTTAACTGCTATTTGTGTACTCCTTTTTCTCCCAAGACATTTAACGTTTTGGTTTTATTTACATTTGATAAATGTTTTCCCAATTTCAGTTGGCTAGCTTGGGTGGCCTGGGTATTTATTAACATTGGACTGCAACATGGTCCTCAACATAAGCTTCTTTGTTCATCTGAAAATGCTTTGTAAGCAAACGTGGGCACATTCAGCTGTTTAGTTTTAAATGCACTATAGTACAGTTATGTTTGACATGATTGTTCTTGATATTAAGTTAAAACAATGCATGTATCTTATATCCAGAAAGCTATACTTTTCATAAGTAGTGAAAATACTTGTTTGGGAGTTGAATCCCCCCACTCTTAAACATCAATTATGCAAATCCTGGGGGTTTACATTGCTGCTGTGAATGTCACTATTACTCCTCCTCTGCCCCATCTGTACCTGTATGTCAAGATGTGCTGTTGGCCAGTGTTCAGTCAACTTCATTTATCTATGCATCATTTGAACTCACTTGGAATGGACGTGATAGAATGTCTGGGTGGTTTGAGTACTTGAAGTGCATTAAGGGTATCTGAAAATGATGAGCAACTCAGTGTGAGTGTTTTGAAGTTATTAGCAAAGGTTTGACTTGTTTCAATTGAAATAGATGCTGATTGTGAAGTTATGGTTGGCTGAAGTGCAAACATCTCTAGGGCTCCCAAAGTTCCCTGATTTACCACACACACAATTTATTAACCAGCCCATAATGCGTACAACCAGATTTAGTTTTGTCCTCTTTTCCTTTGACTTAATCACTATGGGCTTTGTCTGTGCTCACCCTTGAACCCTATAGAGCCCCATAGTGGAGGTGTCATAATACCCATAAAACCTAGAGTCAAACAGGGAAATGGTTCAAATTGTTTTCCACCATTTCATTTTTCCATTAGGGGATTTTAGAAACACTTAAATAAGGTCTGTGTTTCATGTAGGCTAACCCTGGTGTGACATTTTGATAACCATGTAAATCACTCTCAGACAAGGTGACTTATCAATATATTTGGCTCTATTTACTGATTTGAATGCTAATTCGCATCAAAGTAGACATGCAAAATTACAAATCCCTGCAAGCTCCTGCACATCATCTCTAGCTGACACCTTTGCTAACCGGTATTGTGCCAATTTAAAACTTGCACAAGACAGTTCACATAATTGTCAAATTTGAAAGAAATGTACCCAATTTATTCATTACTACATTTAGCCAACATTGGATAGTTAATCCAGAAATTTTTACATTTGCCTCGATTCTGCAGTCTCGTCCAGATCATCATGGCATTTAGTTCTTTGACAGCTAATTCATTTTGGGGAGTAAAAAAAGGCTAATATACTGATGTCACCTTGTCCTAGAGATTTACATGGTTATCAAAATGTCACGCCAGGGTAAGCCTACATGAAACACAGCCCTTATTTTAAGTGTTTCTGAAATCCCCTATGGGAAAAATGAATGGTGGAAAACAATTGGAACCATTTCCCTGTTTGACCTGTAGGTTTTATGGGTATTATGACTCCTAATGTGGTACTCTATTGGAAGTCAAATGTACTATGTTGCTTCCCTCTGTACAAGGCAATAATTTCTAAATGTGTTAAGATATCAGTAAACCTTCCTTTCCGTGGAATTGTAACCCTCAGTCTAGTGTCGTGGAAATTCTAATCAATACACTCAGTCCCACAGACACAGATGAGTACTTAAAGCTATTCGATGCATAAACCGTATTAAACCACCTTGTAATTTTTCTATTTATGTATTAATTGAAGAGCATCTGATAGACCTGCGCTGTACAGTGCCCAGACTGGACTTGGGGTCATTTCACTGTCTCATAAATATAACTAGCAGTGTATGCGAAAAGTCCTTAGGGAGCTAGCTATGGAACTATGGCAGTAGTGGTGTATGCAGTATTAAAATGTACTAGACAGCCTTTAGTCTTTGCTTGTCTATTTAACGTGTTGAGGGAAGTGAATGTCATTGTAGTCAGTGCTTGGTATCACAACCTGCAGGAAAAGTTTGTTCGAGCTGAATGTTTGGCCTGTCTAGGATTACGACTTGTTGCTGTGTTGGTTGACATCCAGTTGTGTGAATACAGACATGTTTAATGATTTGAGTGAGGATGAGGGTGGACTTTGCAGGAAAGTAACTTTTGAGTGTTTCTTTTTGTACCTCCCCATGGAGTCGTCTTTCCTTAATTTGTAACTGATTGTTTTTCCCAGATGTACTTACTTGAAGGATGTATACACTGAGTATACCAAACATTAGGAATACCGTCCTAATATTCAGTTGCACCCCCTACTCCTTGCCTCAGAACGCAAAAGCGTTCCACAGGGATGCTGGCCCATGTTGACTCCAATGCTTCCCACAGTTGTGTCAAGTTGGATGAATGTCCTTTGGGTGGTGGACCATTCTTGTTACACACAGGAAACTGTGAAAAACCCAGCAGTGTTGCAGTTCTTGCCACAAACCGGTACGCCTGGCACCTACTACCGTACCCCGTTAAAAGGCACTTAAATATTTTGTCTTGCCCATTCACCCTCTGAATGGCACACATACACAATCCATGTCTCAATTGTCTCGGCTTAAAATGTATTCTTTAACCTGTCTCCTCCCCTTCATCTACACTGATTGAAGTGGATTTAACAAGTGACATCAATAAAATAAAATTACATTTTATTTGTCACATGCGCCAAATACACCTTACAGTGAAATGCTTACAAAGGATCATAGCTTTCACCTGGTCAGTCTGTTATGGAAAGAGCAGGTGTCCTCAATTTTTTGTATACTCAGTGTAACTATACCATTTGATTTTGACATACAAAAACATGCTCAATTGGGTAACAGGTTGTGCAGTTATTTTCTCCCTACTCGGAGCAAACAATTTTTTTTTTTGCAGAGCTTTAGAAAAACAAAATGTAGGGTTGTATTTAAAGTAAAAGGTTAAAGAGTATTTAGTGGTAACCATTTTTCTTCAATGTGTATATTTGACTTCTCCCTCTGTCTGTACAGAAAAATGTGAGTCCTTTGTAATACACTACATGACCAAACGTATGTGGACACCTGCTTGTCAAACATCTCGTTCCAAAATCATGGGTATTAATATGGAGTTGGTCCCTCTTTGCTGCTATAACAGCCTCCACTTGTCTGGGAAGGCTTTCCACTAGATGTTAGAACATTGCTGCGGGGACTTGCTACCAAACTTTACAGTTGGCACTATGCATTGTGGCAGGTAGCGTTCTCCGCCAAACACAGATTAATCCGTCAGACTGCCAGATGGTGAAGCGTGATTCATCACGCCAGAGAATGCGTTTCCACTGCAATGGCGGCAAGCTTTACACCACTCCAGCCGACTCTTGGCATTGCGCATGGTGATCTTAGGCTTGTCAGCGGCTGCTCGGCCATGAAAACCCATTTCATGAAGCTCCCAACGAACAGTTATTGTGCTGACGTTGCTTCCAGAACTCAGTAGTGAGTGTTGCAACCGAGGACAGACAATTTTTACACGCTTCAACAGTGCAGTTCTGTGAGCTTGTGTGACCTACTACTTCGCTGCTGAGCAGTTATTGCTCCTAGACGTTTCCACTTCACAATAACAGCACTTACAGTTGACCGGGGCAGCTCTAGCAGGGCAGAAGTTTTACGCACTGCCTTGTTGGAAAGGTGGCATCCCATGACGGTGCCACGTTGAAAGTAAGGCCATTTCACTGCCAATGTTTTATGGAGAGTGCATGGTTGTGTGCTCAATTTTATACACCGAATCCACTAATTTGAAGGGGTGTCCACATACTTTTGTAAATATAGTGTATTTGACTTTTACCACAGTGAAGTTGAAGGTTGACCGTTCATTTGGGGTTAAGACTATAGTGTAAAGTAGACAAGACAGGATTTAATCTCATCATTCAAAAGTAAAGTTTATTGTTCATAAAACTGTACATACTCTTTTGTTGAATATTTTATATTTTGTTCCAGACAAATCGTGTGTACAGATGCAGAAATAAAGGAAAATGTTCTTATGAATATGGCCTTCTCAGTTTCATGTTCTCCATTCTTCTTTCAGTCTCTTTCATTGTCCTTCCCTCATAGGCTACACATAATAATCTGACCACAGTTCTTCATGGGGGCTTTCACTTGACTAGTTGAATAAGTACTTTTTATAATCTTACGTGTTAAAAAATCTTAGACCTGGGTTGTGTGCACTAAGGCACACTGTAGCCAAGTGTTTCTTCTTGAACAAGTTTGGGTAGTACCGGTTTTAAAATGTAACCTAATGCACGATGGTGAAGTAGTTAGAAAAGAGTTCCTCCCCTGGACAGATGTCTCTTAACGCTACAAGGACCACACATCGTAAAGGCCTGGAGGAGAAGAGAGAAGCTGTTGTCACTCTCTAGTTAAGACTTGCTTTGGCCAATGCAAACTGAGCCAGTGCTAGTCTAGATTTGGCGATGTAAAGAGTCACAGCCAATTCAAACATTGATCGGGCGCGAGATAGACCGTGCGACCAAGATTAAACATTGCATGAGCAAATACGAGTCGAGAAAGAAGAATAGTGGTCAAGCGAGAAGAGGATGGGTCCCGCAGGCCAGCGTGGTGAACGCAAATTAAACTTGAGAGCTTGCAAGTGTGACTGAGTGAGCAGAACTGAACTGCTGCATGAATGCTGTGTGTGCTGATTCAGTTCTAAACGCCATCAGAGTCCGTCCTCACCTCCTGGATCACTGCAACGGATTGTCCGGTCTGCTGAGATGGTCATTGGCTACCACCTGCACTCCAAGGTCCTGCACAACTCCAGGGCAAGGAAGTATGCAGGGTGGAAATTCTGCATCTACAGTTGAAGTCAGAAGTTTACATACACCATAGCCAAATACATTTAAACTAAGTTTTTCACAATTCCTGACATATAATTATAGTAACAATTCCCTGTCTTAGGTCAGTTAGGATCACAACTTTATTTTAAGAATGTGAAATGTCAGAATAATAGTAGAGAGAATGATTTATTTCAAATTGTATTTCTTTTATCACATTCCCAGTGGGTCATAAGTTTACATACACTCAATTAGTATTTGGTAGCATTGCCTATAAATTGTTTAACTTGGGTCAAACTTTTCGAGTAGCCTTCCACAAGCTTCCCACAATAAGTTGGGTGAATTTTGGCCTTTTCCTCCTGACAGAGCTGGTGTAACTGAGTCAGGTTTGTAGGCCTCCTTGCTCGCACATGCTTTTTCAGTTCTGTCAACAAATTTTCTATAGGATTGAGGTCAGGGCTTTGTGATGGCCACTCCAATACCTTGACTTTGTTGTCCTTAAGCCATTTTGCCCCAACTTTGGAAATATGCTTGGGGTCATTGTCCATTTGGAAGACCCATTTGTGACCAAGCTTTAACTTCCTGATTGATGGCTTGAGATGTTGCTTCAATATATCCACATAATTTTCCTCCTCATGATGCCATCTATTTTGTGAAGTGCACCAGTCCATCCTGCAGCAAAGCACCCCCAAAACATGATGCTGCCACCCCCGTGCTTCACGGTTGGGAATGTGTTCTTCGGCTTGCAAGCCTCTCCCTTTTTCCTCCAAACATAACGATGGTCATTATGGCCAAACAGTTCTATTTTTGTTTCATCAGACCAGAGGACATTTATCCAAAAAGTACGATCTTTGTCCCCATGTGCAGTTGCAAACCATAGTCTGGCTTTTTTATGGCGTTTTGGAGCAGTGGCTTCTTCCTTGCTGAGCGGCCTTTCAGGTTATGTCGATATAGGACTTGTTTTACTGTGGATATAGATACTTTTGTACCTGATAACAAGGTCCGTTTCCAGCATCTTGACAAGGTCCTTTGCTGTTGTTCTGGGATTGATTTGCACTTTTCGCACCAAAGTACGTTCATCTCTAGGAGACAGAACGTGTCTCCTTCCTGAGCAGTATGACGGCTGCGTGGTCCCATGGTGTTTATACTATTGTTTGTAGAGATGAACTTGGTACCTTCAGGCGTTTGGAAATTGCTCCCAAGGAGCCAGACTTGTGGAGGTCTACAATTTTTTTTTCTGAGGTCTTGGCTGATTTCTTTAGATTTTCCCATGATGTCAAGCAAAGAGGCACTGAGTTTGAAGGTAGGCCTTGAAATACATCCACAGATACACCTCTAATTGACTCAGATTATGTAAATTAGCCTGTCAGAAGCTTTAAAGCCATGACATAATTTTCTGGAATTTTCCAAGCTGTTTAAAGGCACAGTCAACTTCTGACCCACTGGAATTGTGATACAGTGAATTATAAGTGAAAAAATCTGCCTGTAAATAATTGTTGGAAAAATGACTTGTATCATGCACAAAGTAGATGTCCTAACCGACTTGCCAAAACTATAGTTTGTTAACAAGAAATTTGTTGAGGGGTTGAAAAACGAGTTTTAGTGACTTCAACTGTATATATTTTGTCTGTTTATTGTGACAGTACCATTTCACAGAGTCAAATTCCTGTACATGCAAATGTACTGGGCAAATAAAGCGGATTCTGACATGTTTCGCTGGTTTATCATATTCATGTCAGTTTCTATTATTTTGGACTGTTTATTTACTGTATGAACTGCAGCAGGTTCTCTCCTTTTTCTTCATATAATTCAAAAACCCATTTGCGCTGTGCCCTTGGGCTTAATACGCTAAATATTGGATCCTGCCTTCGATTAGTGGACAAATTTTATGGTGTTTGCTAGAGCTGGCTGTCTGCTGACACTGCCTGGTATAGAGGTCCTGGATGGCAGGAAGCTTGGGCCCAGTGATGTACTGGGCCGTACGCAGTACCCTCAGTAGTGCCTTGTGGTCGGAGGCCGAGCAGTTGCCATACCAGGCAGTATGTCTAACAGAACACAGAGGGTGTTCTTTAATGGAAGCCTCTCCAACATAATCCAGGTAGAATCAGGAATTCCCCAGGGCAGCTGTCTAGGCCCCTTACTTTTAAAAATCTTTACTAATGACATGCCACTGGCTTTGAGTAAAGCTACTACAGCGAGTGAAATTACTGCAACACTTAAAGAGCCACAGTCAGTTTTAGAATGGGTGGCAAGAAATAAGTATTATATAAATATTTCAAAAACTAAAAGCACTGTATTTGGGACAAATCATTCACTAAACCCTAAACCTCAACTAAATCTTGTAATAAATAATGTGGAAATTGAGAAAGTGGAGATGACTAAACTGCTTTGAGTAACCCTGGATTGTAAAACTGTCATGGTCAAAACATGTTGATGCAACAGTAGCTAAGATGGGGAGAAGTCTGTCCATAATAAAGCTCTGCTCTGCCTTAACAACACTATGGACTGCTGTCTAGTCATGTGGTCAGGTGCCACAACTTACAATTGGCTCAGAACAGGGCAGCACGGCTGGCCCTTAAATGTACATGGAGAGCTAACACGAATATAATGCATGTTAATCTCTCAGGGCTCAAAGTAGAGGAGAGATTGACTTCATCACTACTTGTTTTTCTAAGAAGTATTGACATGCTGAATGCACCAAGCTGTCTATATAAACTGAGCACACAGCTCGGACACCCATGCAATCCCCACAAGACATGCCACCAGAGGTCTCTTCACAATCCACAAGTCCAGAACAGACTATGGGAGGTGCACAGTGCTACATAGAGCCATGACTACATGGAACTCTATTCCACATCAGGTAACTGATGCAAGCAGTAGAATCATAAAAGAACAAAAAAAAAAGACACCTTATGGAACAGCGGAGACAGGCACAGACACTCTACACACACGTACAAATGGATTTTGTATTGTAGATATTTGGTAGAGTAGTGGCCTGAGGGCACACACTTAATGTGTTGTGAAAAGTGTTATGAAATGTAATATTTCTAATTGTATATAACTGCCTTAATGTTGCTGGACCCCAGGAAGAGTAGCTGCTGCCTTAGCAGAAGCTAATGGGGATCCTTAATAAATAAAATAAAGACTGTTGGGCAAGAGAACTACAGTGGGGCAAAAAAGTATTTAGTCAGCCACCAATTGTGCAAGTTCTCCAACTTAAAAAGATGAGAGAGGCCTGTAATTTTCATCATAGGTACACTTCAACTATGACAGACGAAATGAGAAAAAGAAATCCAGAAAATCACATTGTAGGATTTTTTATTTATTTATTTGCAAATTATGGTGGAAAATAAGTATTTGGTCA